>MU839272.1:0-57757 GCA_030685235.1 Copromyces sp. CBS 386.78
AAATTTTGGAGTGCATTAGTGTGCCTTGGCGCGCGGGAAGGGTGGGGCTACGGTGCAGGAAGACATTCATTACGGTGCGAAAAGACATTCTCAATAAAATAAGTAATTAAGGGTAGTAAACGTTTTATTTTAGCTTTAATAGCCTACTAATACGGATTCGTAATACCTTCGTATAAAATACAATTATAAAATAGTATTTTTTAAGTCGATTATAAGCGCTAAGCGTCAGTATACTTTACTATTAATTGCGTAATATTCTATAAAAACTATTTTTCTTATATTTTTCTTTAGTATTTTAGGTTATATTCAATGGTTTTCGTCTATAAGGGCGGTTATTAAGTTTTAATAAAAAATTAAATTATAGTAATTAACGTCGATTAATTTATTTATAAATAATTTTTCTAGGTTAAATTCGTAAATATAAATATAATTTATAAAAATAGAAGAGTTAAAAGGTATTTTGTAGCGGGCTTTTAATTAATTATTATTTATATCCTTCGGTATATTTTCTAATTTCTTATTTAAAGTAATAGGATGGATTTAAAGAATATCTGGCTTATATTTAATAGTAAAATTGAATTTAAATAGGAAATTAGACTACTATATATATTGCGACGTAAATTTCTTATTTTTTATAAAAGTTTATAGGCCTTTATAATTGGTTAGGATTTTAAACGGTTTTTAAGCGCCCTACAATTCCGGTCCCTATTCTTCTAAAGCTTTAATAATTATAAATAATTCTTTATTATAAATATTATAATTATATTTTATAGCGGAATATTTTTGTAAAAAATATACGATTGGGCGTAAAATATTCTTGTTATTATATTAGAATAGTATATTATTTACGGCCTAATTAGAAATATCGGTTTTGATTACGGTTAAGCGGGATTAATTGTAAATTCGAAGGACGGGACTCGTAGTAAAGGCTTTTTTTAATTCTTTAAAAATTTTCTAATAGTCTTTTATTTAACGTTATTCAGTTAATTTCTTCGTAAAGTTATATAATAGAATAATTATAATCGAAAAGTATTAGATAAAACGCCGGTAGAAATTTATAAATCCTAGGAACCTTTAGAATTAGCGTTGTAATTACGGGGCTTCTTATTTAATAATAATTTTTACTTTCGTAGGATCTATTTTTATACCCCCTAGTATAATAAAAAGGCTTAAGTATTTTATATAAATAATATTAAATTTATATTTATCGATATTTAATTGAAGGCTAATGTTAATTATTCTTCTAAGGACTTCGTTTATATAAGTAGTATATTCTTTTATATTTTCGGAATAAACGAAAATATCGTCTAAGTACGCTATTGTATAAATATTTAGAATATTATATAGTATATTATTAATATAATTTTAAAACGTATTAGGTACGTTTTAGAGGCCGAAAAGAAAGATTAATAATTTATAGAAATTGAAATATATAATAAAAGCAGTTAATTATTGGTAGCCTTCTTAAATACAGATTCGGTTAAAAGCGGTAATAATATTTAGTTTAATAAAGACTTTAGCGCGGTAAATAGTATTAAGAATTTCCTTAATTAATAGGAGTGGGTACTATATTTTAAATATAATATTATTAATATTATAGTAGTCGATATAAATACGAATACCCCCGCTAGGTTTATTTATAAGGAGTAAGGGTAAGGTTGTTTAGGATTAGGAAAGTTTAATAAAACCGTTTTCTAATTGACCGTCGATTTATTTTTTAACGATAGTTATTTTTATAGGTAAAACCGGTCGGTAGTGGGCATTCGGCGGCTTTTCCTTTAATGTAAATTCGATTTTGTAATTGTATATTCGATAGGGCGGAAGTTTATTCGCTTTCTTAATATGGAAAGCGTTAATTCTTTTTTAATATTTGCGTAGGAATTTAAATTTAATTTCTTTATTGGTTTTTAGAGGCCGTAATTTTCTTATAGAATATTAGTACGTTTTCTTCCGTAATTTTTATAATAATAGTTTCGTATATAGGCGCGTCTATATTTAAATCGCTTATAAAAATAGTAGTTTAAGTAATTTTAACGGTTATTAATTCTTTTTAATTTACGTCCCTTACGTACGCGTTAATAAATTTGTAAAAGTGTTTTAGGAAATAGTTTTTATATTATTTACTTTTATTATTTATAATATTTTAAGCTATTTCTTTAATAAAGTTATTATAAGTATTAGTTTTATAGAAGGTAGTTAATTGGTAAATTTCCATATAATTTATAAGGTAGGATTATAAATTATACGTTTTATATAAGAAATTAAAGGCGGTAGTATTAATATTACGTATATTTTAAATGTTAATTCGTTCTTTAATTATTCTAAATTACTTTATAATTAAATAAATAATATTAGGGGAATTCTTTACGCTTTTTATTTTTTTATAAGGCGGTATAAGTATAAAAGGTTTTATTATTTATTTTAGTATATTATAATTTAATAAAGTTACGTTTCTAGTAAATCTTTTAATAGGAAGTTTAAAACGGTATAAAAGGAGGTCGTAGTAGTATAGCTATACCTTCTATTTTGAATAGAGATTTTTGTTAGCTTTATAAAATTTATGAAAGTTGTAAGCCTTATCCCTAGGGCGGTTTTCGCAAAGTTCGTAATAGGGGGCCGGAGCGGAAATAGAATTGTTCTTTAATAATAATTCTAATATTTAAATATTATTACGTTTTAGTCCGTTATAGGAGATATAGTCCTAAAATTATAATGGCCCTAGTATATTCTAGCGAGGCTTTTATTAGTATAGGAGCGGTACGGAATTAGAATTGGCTTCTAATAATAATTCTAAATTTTAGTAATAGTAATTTACCCTATTAGTAGTTTTATTAATATTCTTATTGGTAGTCTTGGGGTAGTATTTTAGATTTTAAAATTCTTTTAAATTTTAATAATAGTAATTTACTCTACTAGTAGTCTTATCGATATTCTTATCGGTAGTCTTAGGGTAGTATTTTAGATTCTAAAATTCTTTTAAATTCTAGTAAAATAGTAGTCGATCCTTTAAAATTTAATATTCTATTGGACTTTGGCGAAGTAATAGCTTCGGCGGCTAAATATTGTTATATATAAGTCTTTTTATAAGGATTGGGTATTAATCCTTTAGAATTTAATATTTTAATAGATTTTAGTAAGGTAGTAGCCTTAGTAATTAAATATCGTTGCGTATAGGTCCTTTTATAGGGATTAGAATTGAAAAATTTACTAGACCGCCTTTTATCCAGCTAATATAATTATTTATTTTAAATAGAAACTTTAATATCTTTAGGATATTTAATAATACTCTTTTATTTTATTCGTTTACCGTTGTTACGTAAAGTTGGTAATGTAAATTATTAGAAGAGCGGTTCTATATATTGGGGGCGTTCTGTAGGGAAATAGGGAAATCCGATAGGAAGTATCGGTCGGTATACTAATTAGTAAATTAGACCTTCCCTTCTATTTAAAAGATATACGGTTCGTATTTCTTAAATTAGAGTAATTTTAAAATAATAGGGTAGTTGGGGGAAATATTATAAATTAAGAATATAATATTTTTTAAATAATAATTAATATAAAGGTTTATTATAAATCCTTCAGTAATAAGCCTTTTTATAATATTGTTAGCGAAAATTAGTTTTTTAGGTTCTAAGAATTTAAATATAGTAAATCTATTTTTCCTTATAAAAGAATAGTCGATAAAAGTAAACGCTATATAACTGTTATCGATGAAAATTATATAATAAATTTTGCGTAGTCCGAGGGATAAATAAGAAGAAAGGAATAATAAATTTTAACGGAGATTATTTAATAAATTAATAATAATTATTTCTAAATTTTTAAACGGTTTTTTCCTTTTTCTTATAGACTTTTTTCGCCTTTGTAAGCGATTATTTATAGGGTTTAATTGTTTTTTTAATTATTGCTTATATTATTGTCGTAATATTTTTCGCCTTTATTTTCTTTTCCGGCGTTTATAGTACGGAGGTTTATATTATTGCTGTATTTCCGCTAGCTAGTTATTAAAGGGTTAGTATTAGTATTACTATTATCCTTAGCGTTCCCGGTATTTTAATTAGAACTTCCGCTTCCCCGGCCTCTTCTACTTCTTCTTTAACTATTTCGGCCTCTTCTATTACTTCTTCGGCCCCTTTTATTACTAGTTTAGGGGTTGCGATTGCTATAATTAATATTATTGCGGTAATTCTTTATAATATACCCTTTTTTCTATATTTATAATATAAATTATTTTTATTCCGATATTTAATAACGTTATTATAAATAGTATATAAAACGTAAATAGCATTAAAATTTATAATATCGCTTCCTTTATTAATAGTCTTTTTCGAATTATTATTGGAATTTGAATTAGAGATTTTACTAGTAGCGGATTTGGACCTATAGTCATCGTCCTTAATATTATGTACGAAATTGCGGTAGAATAATAATTATTTTTTAAAATCGTCTTCGGCGGAGAGGGTTCGTTAATAAGTAAGGGAAGTATAGAATTTTTAAGAGATTTTATTCTATAAGTAATATACTTTTATAGTATTATTTAAATTATAGCGGTTAGCGGTTTTAATATATTCTATTTCGAAGTCGGCGAAGAAACGGTTTCCTTATTTAAATTTATTAAGTTTGTAGGCGGTATTTAAATGTAAATCTATATTATTATAATAGGTATCTAAGAAGGATAAGAATTCGATATTTATTTTCTATTATTAAATTTTAAAATTATTAAAGTTTATAAAAATCTTCTAAATATTTTTATTAATTAAAATAGTTATTTTAAGGCTAAGTAAGTAGTTTGCGTAAGCGATTTTAGTCTTTTCGTCGGGGAATTTAATAATATTTAAGGTTTAAATAGAAAGGATATAGTCCTTCTATATTAAATATATTTTATTATATTTAATATAATCCTTTTAAGTAGTTACGAAGGGTTTGGAGTTTAGGAGGAGCGGTTTCCGGTATTTTATTATACCTATACTATTATTTATAGTAGTTTAAGTAGTATAATTCTACTAGTTTATAATAAGAACGGTTTACGTTTTTTAGGCGAAGTTTCGTACGTTATTAAATTCGGTATAAATTTGATGAAGTTTTTCCTAAATTTAGTAAAGGTTTTTTAGAATTTATTTACGTTTATTAAAGATATTAGTATATTATTTTTTTTTAAATTAGAATTTAGATTAAAAGTTCCGAAATTCTTTAGTAGTAGTAGTAAAATAATAATTAAGTGCTTTAATTATTCGGGTAATAAGGTTAATAATTATTTAAAATATTCCTCCTTTGGTTAAGCCGAAGGAATTGATAAAGGTACTATTGTAAATAGGTTTAACCTTCGCTGAATATTAAGTAATAGCTATAATAAGAATTATAATTATATTAATACGAAGGAGGCCGTTTAAAATTACTAAATAGACTTCTTCATTAGTAGGGGGGTTGGAGTTTTCTATTAATATTTTTAAGTTTTCCGGTTCGTCGGTATAGTTTAGTACGTTAAATATTTTAATATCGTCGTTTATAATATATTTTAATAATTAGGCTTATTGTAGGGCGTTTGGGAAGATACTTTTGTTTATAATAATATCGTCGTTACTTAGAATTATAAATTCGGGCTTTCGTAGCTTCCTATTCTTTGGCGATTAGTAGCGTCGCTTAATTATATTAAATAATATACGTTTAAAACGATGTACGTTTATAGTATAATAATTAAATATAATTAATTATTACGGGGCAAGGCGAACGTTAAATATTTATAAAGATATTTATAATTGTACGAAGAAGAGGAAGCTATTTAGGGGAATTTTAATAGTTATTTATATATAGTGAGTATGTAGCCCGTATAGCCTAGTTATCCTATGGATTATCCTATAGATTATCCTATAAGCTAGTGTAGTTTGTGTAGCCTTGGCGATAGGGGTAGGTTGATAACTGTAGCTAGTTAGATGTTAGATGCGTTTAGCTGTATCTACTATGTTGGGTCTTTGTAGTTAATTAGAGCATGCTATTAACCCGGCAACTATTGCCGTGGTGAAGGTAGCGATATGGGACGGTTAGTCAGTTACAGATAACCCTGTGACAAATATACCTACTTACCCGAATATTAATACGGTGCGTACCCGTTAATATACGTTTCCTATTAAATTTAATATACAATTTATATAGTATATCCTACTTAATTAGTATAAAAACGGTAATAATACTTATAATACCCTATACTTTTATATTTACGCAATATATAATAAAAGCCCGTAATAGAACTATTAATAGTACTTTAGTAAGAAAATCGGAAGTCCGTTCCTTAAATCCCTCGTCCTTAAATTAAGGAGCCCTAATAAACTAATTTTCAATTTCCTCGTATTAAGCCGCCTCTTTATAAAAATAGCCCCTAAGGACGTAAGGAAGAAAGGAAGGGAATTTAAAATTATTTTAAAGAAATACTTTTTTATAAACATAAATAACTATAATAGAAACGGGGCTAAAAAGGGCTCGGGGTACTTCCGTCTAATTACTAAGGAACCCTATTAATAAATAACAATCTTTATAACCCAAGTAACTAAAACGTATACCGCCTCTTTTATAATCGATATATAATTTATAGAATTTTATTTAAAGGAACCCTAAAATAATCGGATATTTATTAGAGAAGTCGTAAACTAAAAAAATAATAACCTCTTTATAATAACCTATCTATAACCTTCTTATTACTCCTTCGCTAATTATACCCTTAACGTTTCTATTTACAAATACGAATTTCTTAGGACGAAGAAAGTAGAAATAAGGAAGATTATACTTTATAACGAAAGAATAATTAATAAATATAAATATAAAATATCTATTATTAATAAAAGAAATATAATAATTTTTATACGTATTAGTAATTATATATATAAATAATAAAATTAAATTTAGAATAATATTATTTAATAATTAGATTTATACCCCTTTTAAATCTATTAAAGGATCCCGTTATTTCTATAACGTAACTACCCGGCTCGGCCTCTACGTACAATTAAATATAAAAGCTCAATATTTTCTAGTTCGTTATAATATTTACCGCCTACGGCCAGCTTAATTACGGAAATTATAATTATATTGGTAATTCCTACCGAACGGACTTCTATAAATTCCTACCCAATACTGCTATTACTATATTTACCCCTACCCTTCTTCTTTTTACTAGCCGATTTACTATTAATGCGAAGTTTACCGCCTTAATTAATAAATCCGAAATAATTATAGGCGATATAATTTTATTAATTATAATAGTAATAGAAGCCCTTCTCCCTTCGTTCTTTAAAAACGTTAAGGTCGAATATAATAAAAAGATTTATAGAATTAAAATCTATTTAATTTCCTTTTTAATTTACAGGTTTATCAACTATAGTGGAAGGGGCCGCTATAGCGTTCCTAAAGGAAGAGCCTAAATCTTTAAAAATACCCGCGATTACTTTATTATAATAATTAACGTCTTCTAATTTCCGGCTAACCTTCTTTACGAATTTTAATTATATAATATAATTATCGTCCTCGGGGAAATTTTAAAAGACTAAAATACTTCGAAGCCGTTTATTAAATTTATTACGAAAGTAATAAACCTTTATTACATTATTAAATCCATATTTATCTATAAATTTAATAAATTCGATTTCGAAACGTAGTAATAAAATACTACTTTAATAGAAATTAATAAAATATTTATTAATATTTAGCTTAATATTAATATTATTATATCGGTCTATAAAGTATGTAAAGAAAGTTTCGCCGGTCGTTTATAGCTACTTCCTAAGCTCTCTAAAGAATTTTATAAGCCTTTTCAAACCGTTATCTAATATTAAACGTAAATTTAATCCTAGCCGGAATATTATACGTACAATTTTAACCTATTCTATAAAAAAATAAAGGGCGTCGAATTCCTATATAATCCTAATTTAATTCTTTTATAACTAGAAAATATCGCAATACTTAATATTATCCTTATCCTCTCTAATAAAAATCGGGGGGTCTTCGATAATACATTTAGAAAATTAGAAAACGGCTATTATAACCTCTTCGGGGGTATTAAAGGTCTCTAATATATTAAAAGGGGCTATAACGGATATAATTACAATTTGCTATTATAGAATTATAACTATATATCGTACTATATTCTATTCTTCTACTATAGTATTATAATTCGCAATAACTATTATAAATACCTTTCTTAATAATTCAATAATAAATTTGAAGGTTGGCTATCGGATAATAATTCTAACGAAAACTTCGTAATTTCGAGAAATTAAATATAGCCGAATATCCTTTATAAAGCTATTTATAAAATCCCAAATACCGCGAATAATATTAATAAATTAAAGAAAGGCTATCCAATAAATTTTAATATTAAAAATTAAATCTATAGTAAAAACGTCGAAAAATTCCCTAAGGTCGAATAAGTCGGGAGAATCGTTTAATAAACTAACTCCTTATCCCATTTCCTAAAAATTTAGAACGACGTAATCTAATAGTAAAATATTATTACTACTATCATTATTATTAGTAAAATAATAATTATAATTACTATCGTCTTCTATAAAAATATTAATTTATAATATAAAGGGGATTATTATAATATAAAAGCGCAATTAAAAGGGGACTACCGTAATATAAAGGCGCAATTATAATAATTAAATTACTATTTTTAAGGTCTAGTCCTAACGAATCCGCGGCTTAATAAAGCGACTCTATATACCGGGGTCCGCGACTCCTACGAAGCGATCCCGGTATAATTCTAAATTACGCAACTTCTCGCCACGTAACTCTAAAAGTCGAAAAGAAATATACGTATAAACGTAATAGTTTAAAAGTATAATTAACTATTATAATACAAAGGTATAAAGTAGGTAAAAATATATGTAATTATACGAAGGAGTAAGAAGAAAGGTTTAAAAGTACGATCCCAAATTAGTCTTTATAGAAACCAATTTAGGAAATCAGCTCTATAGCAATTTTATAAGTACTGTAAAACTAGTACGACCTATGCAGCGATAGCGATAATAAGGCTATCGTAGCCTTCTACAAAGGCCGTAATAGCCTTATACTATACTCGGAACTATAGCTTAATCCCTAGCTCTGATAACTGCCAACCCCATGCTCTAAACCATCACAAGGCTAACCCTATAATAATATTAACCGCTTAATTTCGTCGTTTAACTACCGACTTAAATAAAATTCTAATTATTATATTTTCTTCGAATACCTTTATTAAAATACTATTTTCTAATATCTAACCTACTTTTTAATTTTATAAGTAGAAAATACGGGCGATTAACATTATTAAGAATACTATAATTACCGCCGCCGTTTCGTTCGCAAAGGTCCTTAGCGCGGGCAATTTATTTACCGCGGTCGCTAATATATAAATTAAATTTAAAGATCGCTTAGAAAGGAATAATTTAATAAAATATATTAAAAAATTAATAAAAGAACTATTAATCGTTAAGATATAAATACATTTCAACGACGAAATAAAAGAGATATATATAAAAGAGTAGATTAAGTAGATCGATAGAGGGTAATAGAGGTCAATAGAAGGGTAGGGAATTCGTACGAATAAAAAAATTATAAAAATTAAAAAAATCGAAAAATCCTAAAAATTAGAAAATTATAGGGGTAGGACTAGATTATTACATTTAACGAAAGTAATTTATATTTTTATACATAATTTAATATAATATTTATTATATAATTTAAATAAGATTTTACTCGTTTTATACTCAATACAAAAATATAGATAAAATTTCGTACTTTTTTAATCTCTTTACTTTACCCTATCGTATTCTATTTCTCTTATTTACTCTACTCTATTATATTTATCGACTCAACTTTATTACAATTCTATCGTTATTATTATTACAAATTCCGCTAAGTAATTTAATTATTAAATATTAACCTCGCTACTTCGTAGCGTATTTTATTGGGTTATTTACTTACTAAATTAGCCGCTTTTATTTTCGCCTTTTCTATTAATACAGTCTCTTCTAAGGTAAGGAGTATATCGTTAAACGTATATTTTAATATAAAGTTATAGAGGCCAGTTGTTACGTATATAAAAAATATTTATTTAATTAAAATATATTCGGGCGGGGCAATACGAATAATATACTATTTTTGCTTAATATAACCGAAGATTTACTCTACGATAATACGAATACGAGCGTAGTAGAAATTATATAGTTCTTTAACGGTCTTTAATAATATATTTATATTTTTCTAATCTTCGAAATAATATTTAATAACTAGGAAAAGAACTACAATTCTTTGGCGAATACTAAATCCGGTATTAACAACGTAATATCAGTTATTTAATATACGAAATAACCGGCCGAAAGTATAAATTACGAATAATATATCGTTAATTAAGCCTTCTATACCGGTTAATACGTAATAAAAAGAATAATTGAAATTAATAGTAGTAAAAACGTTCTAAATAATAATACCCTTATAATTACACTAATAAAATTAGTAATCTTTTTTAATATAGGCCATAATATAAGTACTATCGATAGCGCCTATACAACTATTAAAGGTATTCAATCTAGGATCGAATTCGATTTTAGGATTTAGAAAATTAGGTTCTAATAAGCGAATAAATGCCTAGTAAAACCTAATTAAGCGGGGCAAGAAATTGTTAATAATATTTAATACAGAATATTAATTGATTTTAAAGAAGTAAGCGGTAGTATATTAATTAGTACTATAAACTATTATATATAATATTACTATAACCTTCTATTTAATAGTCTAATTCTTAGTATTAATTATACTAAGGTTATCGATACTATATAACTAGTTGTACAACGTAATAAAAATATTTTTATTTATACGAAAGAAGTTTTCAAATTAATAGTCCAAATTATATAATAAAGTACGTACAACCTCTTATACCGCTAGCAGTCTAAAACTATTACTATAAATAGGAGTTGGGTCCTTACGAATAATAAAGCGGAATATAGCAGTAATAGTAAAGGCGAAGGCTATACGGTTAATTCTACCCGGGTTTATAGCGTCGTTATCGATAGCTTTGTATTTTAAATAGAAAATTGATTATATAATATTTATAATTATTGTAATTTACAATATCAAATATATTAAATTAAATTACCCCGCCCTATAATAGAACTTTATTTTCGCTAAATTATCCCTCTTTGTCATAGGGCTAAGGCCCGGAGCTGTGGCGCTCTAGTCTTCGCGACCAGAGCTATTACGCCGTGGCTGTCTCCGTGGCTATACTCGCGTAGCCCCCCTTAAAACTTCGCACCTCCGGTAGATCCCTCTCAAATAAACTTTTCTCCTCTTTATAAAACTTCAATTAAATTATATAATTAGCACCCGTATTAACCGTACTATCCCTATTATATTAAATTCTATTAATAATAGACTTAATAGAATAAGATAGACCGGCGTTGCTAGTATAGTTAAACGTAGAAGGGCTGTCCGTCGATTTTATTGTAATTACTAATACTGCTACTATTAAATAGTAGGCTACTACTATTATAAAGGCTAAACGCTTCGAAAATAAGCGCCTCTATATTTTTATAAATAAAAGAGCCTTTATTATAAAGATCTTTACTAGTAATAGATTCTCCGCCGCTATTAAAATTATAATTAACTCCGCCTCCTAAAGTACGTAATACCCTATAATAATTACCGCTAGCTTAAACGCCCTAATTAATATTAAATAAAAAGCCGTTTTATTATATAATTCTAAACGTAAAAATATTTACTAATCGAAGTAGGATAATACCGCCGCCTCCTTTAATCTCTATATAATTCGACTAAAATTTACTTATAAAGAGGAAAGAGTTGCCGGGGCTATTACTAATAATAAATCTAAATAATTAATATTATTAAATACTTTCCCCGCTAATAAAATATTTATAATAGAAGCCTTCTAACGTTAAAGAAGAGCGAACGGAACGTATAACTTTAAAGATTTCTTTAATTAGTTAGAAAAAATCTTTGGTAATAAAAATAAAAAACGCTTCGTATTTACCTATTTATAATCCGTTCGCTAGAAAAATAATTAGACTTTATCCGAATAATTCCCTACCTTTAAAATTAATTTTATTAAAGCCGGTAATTTCGTTTAAAAAGATAATTCTAAATTTATTTAATTAGAAACTTCGGTATTTATAAATTTCTATAATTAATTAATTTCTATTCGTATATTTTAAACCTATTCCTTTTATATCGAATAATTAAAGGATATTATATATAAATACGAGAATAATAAGATCTTTTTAGGTTATACTTCTTATAATAATTATAATTCTTACTAAAATTCGTTCTCCCGCTATTAAGGCGCTTAAACCGCCCTAACTACCCTCCTTAAAAATATAAACGGAAATACCCCTATAATAATAGAATATACGAAGACGAAGAATAATAAAAATAAGAAGTATGTTAAATAAGTTTCTATAAAGGAAAGAAATAAGCGCTATGTTTAAAGTTTCTATTTATAATATAGAACGAATAGATATATAATTAATAATTATAAGTATTTATTTATTTAACGTCCCGCTACTATTGGTATTAGGGCTACTAAAACCAAACCTAAAATAGGACTAATATTAAAGGATAATAATAATAATAATTATTCTACTATTAATAAATCGGAAAAAGAATAACTCCCTTATATAATTGAATAAAAGAATATTTTAAAATACTAAATAAGGAAACGGGAGTAGAGAATTTCCTGGGTCCTATAGAAATAAATATTATAAAAATATTTATAATTATTAATAATAAAAATCGTTTCTATACCTTCGTTAATAAAAGTTATTAGTATTATATTGTAATTAATAAGAAGGTCGTCGAATAATTAAAGATTCCTATAATCCCTATACCTAAGAGGGAAATTAGAAGAACGTCCGCCGAAATAAAGGGAATTGAAATTAAAAGGATAATATATTTTAAAATAAATATTTATAATTACAATTCTATAATTTACATTTATATTGTCCTACAATTAGAATTCCCGGTTATTTTAAGAAAATTATAATTAATAGCGATAAAAGTCTACTCTATCCCCTATAAATATAAATTTTAATACGGAGCAACCGGTTATTAAATATTATACTTAGAATATTCTTTAAAAGGCTTATCCTTTAAGGAGAGGGAAATTAGAAAGGCCGTTCACTATACGGCGACTACGTTTATAATTATTATAAATCGGATCCGGAAATGGAATAGCCGGAAAGCCGTAAAATCGGCGATATTTTCAATTAAGTTACAAAATATTAAAAAAGCTTTTAAACCGAAAGTTAATTTATTGGAAGAAGAATTACGAAAGCGTATCCCCGTAAATTCTACAATTTTTTATTCGTATAGAAATAATTTAAAGCCGATAAATTTAACCTCTATCGCCTAAATATTAATTATAAAATTGAAATTAAAAAGGATAAAATTAGTTAAGAATTCCCGCTACCTATAAATTACCTTTATAATATATTTCGAAAAGAGTTCTTAATATTGAAAAAAATAATTAGAAACCTTATAAATAAAGGGTTTATTCGTACTAACAACTCCTTTACGGCTATATTAATACTCTTTACTAAAAAGTTTAATAGTAGTCTACGATTCTACTACAATTATAGAATTCTTAACGCTATTATTAAAGCGGACCGCTACCCCTTGCTGTTAATTAAAAAGATTTTTAAAATTATCGCTAAAGTAAAGTAGTTTACTAAAATAGATGTAGTATAAGCTTTCTATAAAATCCGTATAATAAAGGGTAAAGAAAGTAAAATAGTATTTAAATACTATTATAAGTTATTTGAATAGATAATAATGCCGTTCGGGCTATATAGTATATTTATAACGTTTCAATAATATATTAATAGTATTTTAAATAATTATTTTAATAAATTCGCCTCCGCTTATATAAATAACGTATTAGTCTTCTCGTCTAATTTAAAGGCCGACTATATAGTTAAAGTACGTAAAGTCGTAGAACGTATAATAATTACAAATCTCTATCTCGACTTGAAGAAGTACGAATTTACTATTAAAAACATTAAATATTTCGGCTTTATTATAATTGTTAGGGTTAATATCTAAATAAATCCGGAGAAAATTAAAGTAATCGTTGAATAAGAAGTACCTACATTTTAAAAAGGGGTAAAAAACTTCTTAAGGTTCGCTAATTATTACCGGATATTTATTAAAGCCTTCTCCTTTATAATAAGACCGCTAACCGCGTTTATAAGTAAAGAAGTCCCTTTCGAATAAACTAAAAAATATAATAAAGCCTTTAAAAAATTAAAACAATTATTTATAAAAATTCCTATCCTTACTTAATAAAATCTAGATTTCTTTACCTTTTTCGAAATAGATTATAATAATTATAATTTTAATAGCGTACTCACTTAAAAGAAGGATAACTAGAAAACTACTATCGCCTATTACTCGTAAAAACTATTACCCGCCGAACGTAATTACCCTATTTACGATAAAGAAATATTAACCGTTATTAAATATATAGAAGAATAATTAATTAAATTTCGCAACTATAAGAAATTTGTAATAATAACCGATTACTACAACCTAGAATACTTTATAGAGAGGCGTTAGCTCTTTAAATATTAAGTACGCTAAATAGAATTCTTTTCCCGCTTTAATTTCGAAATCCTTTATCGCCTAGGTAAATTCGCTATAATCCTAAACGCTCTATTTCGTCGGGATTAAAATAAGCCTAATAGTGTAAACGCCGAGGCAAAAAATATATAATTTATCCTTGAAACCGCCTTTAAAAACTATATTCGTATAATTCCTACCGCCGTTACTACGGGGGGGGGCGTAAAAGTATTTAAAAATCCGGATTTATAATAATTTTACAATAAACTCTCCTAAAAAGACGAAATTTATTAAATAATCTACTAAATAATTATTAACGAAGATAAAACCTTCCTAATATTAATATAAGGCCTAAAAATATAATTTAGCGAATATACAATTAATAAATTAAGTAGATTCTATTATAGAAGACGTATTTAAATTCCCGGCACCTCTATAATTATAGAAGCGGCTATTCTCTATATATCCTTAGAAAACTTAAAGAAGAATATTCTTCGTACTCGCGTCATTTAAAAAACCTATAATTCAAAAGTCCTAAACTACTTTAAAAAAAAGGGTACTATTTACACCGTAAATAAAAACTTCTATTAACCGCTAATAAATATATATATCCGTCGGTTCTTAACTAATTACAATACGTATAATAAAGTAAAATATTAGAAAGACTAGAAAAAAGGGCTGCTAAAACCCCTCCCTATCCCTAACTAATTCTTTAAAAAAATTTAAATAGATTTTATTACTAATCTCCCTTTTACAAGAGGTTATACTAGCTTTCTTATTATTAAAAATAAATTTAGTAAAATAATAATCTTCGAACCTATCCTATCTATAAAAGTAAAAATAATCTTAAAAGCGTTTCTCCGTTATTTTATAAAATATTATAACTAATTATACTCTATTATTAATAATAGAAGTACAAATTAGACTAATTATTTCTAAAAGCATTTTTATAACTTTCTAAAGATTAAATAATTATTAAATACCACCTTCTACCTATAAATAAATAGAAGTCCCAAAAAAATAAATTAGGAAGTCTAAATATTTTTAGAAATTTTTATTAATTACGTTTAAAATAATTAGAATTACTAATATCCGGCTACTTAATTAATAATTAATAACCGGATTAATACTATAATTAGAATATTTCCTTTCTTCGCTACCTACAATTACTACCTATAATTACTAATAACCTTCGTAATACCCCCTATAAAAATAGAATTTAAAGACCCGTAAACGAAGATTAACGACTTCGTTTCTATATTATAGCAAATTATAAATTTATACTAAGCAATAATAATTATATCTATTTAAGAATAAGAATGTTTTACTAACTATAAAAAAGAGCCTATAAAAATCTTTAAAATAGGAGATAAAATCTAGTTCAATTTCAAAAACTTCTCTATAGCGCGCCCAAAGAAAATATTCGATTGGGTCTATATTAAATATATAGTATTATGAATCCTTAGCCCATTCGTAATAGAATTCTCCGACCTTTTTTCGAAAATATTTAATAAATTTTATATTAATCTACTTAAAAGAGTTAAAGATAACCCGCTACTAAAGTAAATTACTACCGACTCCCAGCCGCCGGCTATTATAATCGACGGCGAAAAAAAGTATATAATAAAGGAAATCCTTTATGTAAAAATAGTTAAAAGTCGTAAAATACTCTTGGTTAATTAGGAGGGATAGGTTTAATAAATATAGGAGCCTTTAGAAGAATTTATTAATATAGCCGCCTTAGATCGTTTCGAAATAGAGTATAGCCTAGTAAATATTAACGACGGGCTAGTAAATTACTATATTATAGAATATATAAAATAATAACGCCGGTAATAATAATAAAATAAGGTTAGTAAGCGAAATAAACTACTAAGAACTTCTATTTTAAATTTTATAATTATTATTTCTTCGGGGTTTTATAAAGGCAACGACCTTCGGCCTCCAATTCTAAAATCCTCCTTTCGTAGTTTTCTAAACGGGCGATTAATTTAATAACGTTACTAGTAGTAAGCGTAGTAGCGGGGCGAACGGCGGGATAGGAGGGGGTAATATAGTCGGGGAGCGGCGTACGGGTAGGGGCGGGGGTAGTAACGTAGGCCGGGGTAGCGGGAATAGCGGCAACTTTAATACTAAGGAAATTTAATAACCGGTTATATTTATACCTAATTATTATTAATTTATTTATTTAATAAATTTAAATATAATAAAGGATAAAATTTACTAGTCGATAATCCGGTCCTTTAATAATTTAATTATATTATACTAAATAACGAGATTCCGGCGTATATAAACGCGTACTTTCGCCTTCTACTTAAATTCCGCCGCCTCCTAAATGGCGGCGAACTATTAAATAAAAGGGGAAGTATAATTGTATTTCTTACTATTATTATAATAAGAAAAGTATAAAGCAACTTTAGGCTTAGTAATATAATTATATTTAATATTAAAGTACGAAATATAAGGGATTATAGAAAATTTTTATTTATTTTATAAAAGAATATAATTAATTAGTAAGTAAATAGAATAGGAGATTATAAAGAATATTTATTAATCTATAATACTTTTTAATAAACTTCTTAGGAATTTTAATAGTATTAAAAGTAGTAGCGGCCCTATTACTGTAATTATAATTAATAGGAGTAGGCGGAGAAGGGCGTAGGGGAAATTAAGGTAAATATAGCGAGAAGGAGGAATATATATTAAAGAAGGAGGAGAATTCGGATTCGGGAAAGGTAAAGCGAGGTATTTATACGTATAAATATTCGTAAGTAATCGAAAAAATTAAAAAACAGTATTTACTTTAGTAATTGAAAAAATAAGGAAAGGAAGAGAAAAGGAAAGGGGAAAAATTAGGAAAGGAAAGGGGTTTTTATAAATAGATTTCGTAGGTACGGTTGTATATACGGTTACCTAGCTTATTTATAGCCTATAGGTAAGAGCGGTCGCTATTTAATAAATTTTTAGGTAGTGAAGAAATAGAAGGTAGGTATGTTACGGTTACGACGAAATAGTAGGGTAGGAAGGGGAACGAAAGAGGGAAGGAGGGGGGTAATATTATAGGGCTAAGGCCTAAAATTGTAGCATTCTAGTTTTCGCAATTAGAATTATTATACTATAGCTATTTCCGTAGTTGTATTTGCGCAGCCCCCCTTAAAACTTCGTACCTCCGGTAGATCCCTCTTAAATAAACTTTTCTCCTCTTTATAGAACCTCAATTAAGTTATACGACCAGCACCCGTGTTAACCGTGCTATTCCCGTTATACTCTTTAATAGCCCGAACAGCTATTCGAATACAAAAACGCACTTTTTATAAAAGTTCTAGCAACGGTAGAATATAGGGGTTTGAATACTACGAAAGTTATTAAATTTATATATCTTTTCCCTATTAAGAAGGTGTGAATAGTTATATTAGCCGGTACTTTAGCGATAGGGGTGAGTAGCGTTATAGATGCTTGGCCGTACCCACCTCGTACCAGATCTGGTTTAGCGAGCGAGAAAAAATAAAAACCCCCCTGTCAAACGCGTAACTTTCCTCTTTATAACTCTCTATAGGTCGATAGGGATCGGGGCCTTACGACTGTAAAAAAGCGGTATATGATGTACCGTA
The DNA here is from genome assembly GCA_030685235.1 of Copromyces sp. CBS 386.78. Taxonomy (NCBI): domain Eukaryota; kingdom Fungi; phylum Ascomycota; class Sordariomycetes; order Sordariales; family Sordariaceae; genus Copromyces; species Copromyces sp. CBS 386.78. The sequence goes on from MU839272.1 coordinate 18,210, forward strand.
TAAACTCGGGAAATTGGGATTCGGGAAACCGCTTTTTAAGCACATATATATACAGATTTAAGCACATATTACAGCATATGTGCCAACCGTACCCTTTATGAAGGAGGGTAAAATCTGGCGCCCCATCCTCCCAACCAGATTGCAGTGCCCTACCGTAATTCTTACCCACCTTCTAAATCCCCCGCTTTCTCCTCTATAGAACTCATTATCGTCATTACTAATATTAAAGTTCTCGCCATCCCTCATTGCTATAGATCAAAGACCCCTACTAGTAGGAGCACTACTTCTAATACCCCCGCCAATATCTCCAATACCCCCGCTACGCCCTTTACAAAAAGAACGTACCAATAAGAAGTCTAGTCCTAAAAAGAGGCAATACAATACTAAGGTTATCAAACGAAAGGCCCCTATTAAAAAAGTAAAATAAAATTATTCCCGGTAATTCAAAATCCAAATAAAAAACATAATGTAAATTATTAAACCAGCGAGTTAACTATTAGCAGGACACAAATTATTACATATATAATACAAACGAAGATACTTCTTAATAAGGTTTACACTAGACTTCTACAACGACGACGCCCGGGAATAATAATATTTAACGAAATTTACCCTCTCGATAAAAGCTACTGCGATATTTATACTTATAAAATAACCACGTTTTATAATATCCTTATTATAATTATTAACCGCTAATAGATATCGAGGGACGAAATCCTCCTCAACCTAATACGCAAAAATATAGCGATATAGCCAAAAATAAAAGGGAAACTGTATAAAAAATTCTAGTTTATATAGTAATAAAATAGTTTAATTACTATAATCTAATTTCGCCGAAATTCTACACTACTTTTTAAAGAAGTTTACCTAGAATGGGCCTATATAAAAGAATTCTATTTCTCTTATAACTAATTTAATAACTTCTTAAACCGCTTTTATATTATAAACCGAAGGATTACCCATTAAGCCTAAAAACTGCTAGCTAAACTACATTTAAAAGTAAGCTCGTTTTTAAAGTAAATATAAACCTACCTTACCTAAAAGTTATTAGAAAAGATCTAAAGATTATTAGAAACTAATTAATAAAATTTATAAATTTATTAAATGTAATAACTAGCCTACTATACTTAATATTCGTACTCGATTTCCTCTTTATACTATTATAAACTTCGATAAATTCCCCCTCCTATTCGAATTTATTAATAATTATATATTTAAAATTAAAGGGAATAAAACTGTATTTAATAAAATTAATCGTAGTAAATAGGGAAAGTAGCAAACTACCCTAATCCTATATATCTTTATAAATAATATTACTCATCTCAAACCAACTATTATCTTTCATAGGGAGGGCAAAATTCAAGATACTAAACAACCGCTCTATACTTATAATATATCTATAAAATTTAATAAGGCAGCTTATTAAAACGAATAGCTCTTACTTATTTAATTTAAAGAAGAAATAAAGCCCGTTATTAGAAATATCGGTTAAAAAACATTATTAATTATAAATATATACCCATTTTATAACACTCAACGAATTTATAATAAATTCAAAGACAATATACCTTATAAAGTAGTACTAACTATAATCCCTAGTAGCCTTACGAACTTACTTCAACCTTTTAATACAATTATTAACTTATTATTTAAAAAAATATTAAAAGAGGAAACGTTCTTAGTAAAAAAATAATAGGAAGAAAATAATTAGAGTAAATATTAATTTATATTTAATAGAAGGATTATAATAATTTACGTAGTTTCAAAGTACTAGAAGGTTTTTATAAACTAATAAAAAGGATATAGTAATTAAGTCTTTTAAAAACAACGGTTTATTTATCCTTCCAAATAACAGCGAAAATCACTTTATTAACATTAAAGAAATCAACCGAACAACTATCGACTAAAATAATTAGGAACAAACTATTAATATTACCAGAAGTATAAACGACTTTAAAGCAATCCTTAAAGGGAAAGATAATTACAACCTTTATTATATAGAAGAGCAAGCTAGAACTAGGTTTAGTAATATACTTAAAAAGGATCTAGTAGTTCAATATAAATAAAGGGGGTTACTATACTATAATAACAAAAATATACTTATTACCCGCCTTCAAAAATATAAACAATAGTAATAATAGCAATAATAATAACAATAACAACCAGAGTAACTAACAATTTAAATCTATTACCAAATTTATTACCAGCAATCTAAATAACAAATAACTCAAAATTTATCATCGTTAGAAGAATTGCCATCGTCCTACTCAATAATATTAATGTAAATATAAGCAATACCCTTAGCTTCCTACTACCAACGTACTTTCTCTAGCCGGTTATCCCAATTATACTAATATTTACCCAATTCAATTATATAATAATAAATATTACTAACACCCTTAAATCTAACTTCGAACTCAATTTTTTTACAACTTCTATCACAAACCCAGCCAAAGTAGGTACGCTTCTAAGCCATATCTATAAGGGTAAGGCCTTCTAGCACGTTAGGAGATAAAGGCATTCGCGGAACGACGACGTAATCGGTATACTCAACGAACTACTAGGAATCTAGGTAGTCGTCTATTACGTCTGGGATACCGTAGTTAATAACAATAACAATCTTAACACCAAAGGTTTATTTACTTACAAACAAGATCGATATCGCCAAGGATCAACTTCGTCTTTGCCATAGCTAGATTACTAGGGTTTAATTACAGGGGATAATTACAAGGGGGAAAGAAAAGACAAGGGGGAAAAGACAGGGCACAGACTAGGCACAATAATTTCGAATTTACAATGCTCCGCGGTAGCAACATATCTCCCCCACCCAAATTAGCAGGCATACATATGCCTGGCATCGGGCAGGAAAATGGCATATATGTGCCTGAAAAGCGGTTTCCCGGATCCCAATTTCCCGAGTTTATACGGTAGCGTCTTGGGCGACTTGGCATACGATGAGTATCAATGATGTCCGTTGTAAATTTCTCCAATCTGGCAACTTCAGTTATCATGGACATTCAAGAAGCGCTGCAGAACGAGGTTTGGTGGAGATTTCGGTCACATCCAATGGCAGACACCCGACCTGAACGTCCTGCGAAACGCGGTTTAAACGACCAATAACCATGGTTCAAAGAGGCAAGAGTGCGCTGATCGTTTCTCGAGCTGCATTTAATGGAAGTGATGGGTTCTCAGTCGTGACGGGTGTTGTTGTCCAAACCGTGACTTCCCCTTGTGTAGTGGTCTCGGCCCCGAAGAAGCTTTGATCATCCCCCGCTGATAAGGAGCGATCGGAGCTAAGATAAGCAACCGCGACCCACAGCCCGCAAGGTGCACGCGACTTATCTCTTCTCCTTGCAAAGAGAACGCCGAATTGGATGAAGGGACATGGACTGTCAGGTCGAATTCTCGTTGATGTGTATGCTGATTCAGATCCGTTGCGGTTTCTGTCAGAAATAAATGTTGATTGATAATCTGACATGGTGTTGAATCTCGATTTCTTTGATGATAACGGCATTCGCACTTGCCAAGAACACCGAGACCCTGTATGGCTCAGGGATCAATAAGCCAGATGCTAACCTAAACGGGTATTAAGCTTTCCTCTCGGACAAGAGCATCACCAATGGAACCGATTCGATGCATCGAATTGAAAGACGTAAAGCACGACGGCGGAGTCGTACAAAAAGAAAGTGCATCGTGTATAAGATCAAAGTGTCTGCTTCCTTCCAATTCATCTCGTTCATCCCGCTCGCTCTTTCTCTCTTGCATCAACCGACCCGAACTGCAAAGTCGGAGCTCCCCACCAGCAACTCCCGTCTCGTGCTTATCTGAATGATAAAGCTGTTGCTTCCCGTCCCCGACTCTGTCGTCATTCAATTTTGCGACTCCCATCAAACCAACCAAAACACCACACTCAACCAAATAACCCAATTTCGACCCAGCCGTTACAATGGCTCTTAGAACCATCCTCGTCACTGGCGCGACCGGCCAACAAGGCGGCGCCGTAGTCCGCGCCCTTCTCAACCACCGCAACTTCGACTCCTCCTCCCTCAAGATCCTCGCGCTTACTCGTAACGCCACCAGCCCTTCGGCCCAGCGCCTCGTCGATTCCAGCAAGGGCATCGTCCAGCTGATCCAGGGCGACTCGACTAACCCCAACCCTATCTTCGACGCTCAGCCCAAGGGCTCCATCGACTCAATCTTCGTGGTCACCACCATGGGCAAGCAACCCGAGGAGCAGCAGGCAATCCCGCTCATCGATACGGCCGTCGAGCACGGCGTCAAGCACGTAATCTTCTCATCGGTCGACCGCGGCGGTGACGAGAAGAGCTGGGACAACCCGTGCCCCGAGATCCCTCATTTCGTTGCCAAGCACAATGTCGAGGTGCACATCCGCAACAAGGCCGAGAAGGACCCGTCCAAGTTCTCGTGGACCATCCTGCGCCCCGTCGCCTTCATGGACAACTTCAACCCGGGCATCTTCTGCAAGCTCATGACGGCCATGTGGCGCTCCGCCCTCAAGCCCACCACCAAGCTCCAGCTCACGGGCGTCCGCGACATCGGTCTGTTCGCTGCCGAGGCCTTTTACAACCCGACCGAGTACGCCAGCAAGGCCGTGGGCATTTCCGGTGACGAGCTGACTCTGGAGGAGGCCCGCGAGAAGTTCAAGAAGGTCACTGGCAAGGAAATGCCCGAAACGTTCACCTTCCTCGGTACCTTGATGCTCTGGATGGTAAAGGACATGGGCGCCATGTTTGCCTTCTTCGAGAATCAGGGGTATGGAGTGGATATCGCGGCCAAGAGGGAGATTGTGCCGACGGAGGACTTTGAGACGTGGCTGAAGGAGAGCAGCAAGTGGAAGTAGGAGGCCGCTGCCGTCGAGCGGAAAATGTACGATACCCATCTTTTGTCCTTTTTGTTTTCCTTTGTCAGTGCTTGTTGATTGATTGCTTGCGTCGGAATACCTAGCTTGATTGAGTGCATAACAGATTCTTTTGGAATTGCATTCGGTGTGTTGAGAGTGATTGTCTCGGGTGTCTGCGGTGATGTAATTCGGTGCTAGCACGAGTACCTCGTCAATGAAGTTGAGGTTAAAGGTAGTCGGGAATACGGGATATGGCTTGATATTTGAGTACGCGGTGCACAGCGTATGTATCTCCAAGGGTATCACCGAAGCAGCAGTGTCGCCGAACACCAGCATCTGCAGATCTTCGCTCAAGAACAACCCCCGCTATCGCCTGTTCGGATTACGATATGATTCGTTCTGATGCGATATGGTGTTACATTTCTGTCAGATTGTCAGCTTAGGAGCAGCCGTCGTGCGGGGAAATTACCGCCGTTCCTTGCAAAATTGGGATCGAAAAGGCGGGATCATAACAGCCCGTCGCGTCGGTTCTTGGCCCCTGCCAAACTACAACCATCAAAAGTATAAGATCGTTAAAGCCCCTCCAATTGGAGTGAACACCACAGATCCAAGTCACATCATCTCACACCTGCTTCCATTGAGAGAAAAACCACTCGGCAAAGACTTGACGGTGGAAGCTTGTCATAACCATCCACATCCATACCCAAACTTCCAAACTTCCTGACACAACCCAACACCAAGCCCTCACCATGGCGTCCGCAAAATCCACCCTCGACCAAATCCTCCGCCGCCACACCGTCCATCCGGACTCCCCTTCCACAAAGGACAAACTCCTCGGCGCGTCCTTCATCGTCGTCGACAAATCCGGCCCCATCTACTCCGGTGCCGCCGGGCACACCTCGCTCCCCATTTCCCCCTCCTCCCCGACCTTCTCAACCGACTCTTTCCTCTGGGTCGCCTCCCTCACCAAGCTCCTCACAACCATCTGCCTGATGCAACTCGTCCAACAAGGCAAGCTTAGCCTCGACGAAGATGTTCGTGAGAAATTACCGGAGTTGACCAAGGCCGGCATCCTTCGGGGTTTCGATGACCAGAAAGAGGATGGGAAGCAAGCGATACTGGAAAAGATCGAGAAACCGATCACCGCTCGCCAACTCCTCACGCACACCGTCGGTTTGTCATATGACTTGGGGCACACCCTTCTAGAGCGATGGGCGAAAGAGGTAGGAAAGAAGGGGGACACGAACTCCATGACGGTGGAAGGATGGACTACCCCGCTGTTATTCGCGCCGGGGGAGGGATGGGTGTATGGAACGGGCTTGGATTGGGCGGGTGTTTTACTCGAACGAGTGCTGGGTAGCGGAGAGACACTGGGGCAGTATATGCGCAAGAACGTGTTCGAGCCGTTGGGCATGGAAACTTCAACCCTCAAACCGGCTGCGGAGCCTCTGGAAAAACTGGAGAATAAGATGAAGGACAAGCTGGTCCCCGTGGCGCTGAGGGATGCCGAGACGGGCGAGCTGTCGCTGAGTGAACTGCCGATTCCGGCGGCGTGGGATCCCATGGCGGAGAGCGGAGGCGCGGGACTTTTCACCACGGCGGAGGATTATGGGAAGGTTTTGGCGGCGGTTTTGAGGGCTTCTTCTAACGAAGGGGAGGAGGGGCTGGGGCTCAAGAAGGAGACGGTCGATCAGATGTTTAGTGCGCAGTTGAATGAGAAGGGACTGGAGATGGTCAAGGAGATGGGGAGGGCGTTTCATGCGGGCATCATGCCTGAGTTTCCGGTCGGGTTCGAGGCGGTCGATCATGGCCTTGGTGGACTGTTGAATCTGGAGGATGTGGAGGGGAAGAGGAGGAAGGGGAGTATGATGTGGCATGGATATTGCAATTCGCATTGGGTAAGTTTGTCTGTCCTTACTGCTCTGATCATTGTGCGGACGGATGGCTAACGTTTGGTAATCCAGTGGATCGATCGTGAAACGGGCATTGGTGCGTGCCTCTTGGTTGAACAGTTTCCCTTTGCCGACCCGGGGGTCATTCAGCTGTACAACGACCTTGAACGGGCGGTATATGGGGAGTTGGTCCCCGAGTGGAAGAAGGCGAAGAATGCTTAGGTCTAGTTACCATGCCATGCAGAAAGACTGAGAGGCCACTTTGGGACCAAAAAGCCAACAAATTGCGTGGATGGGAGCATATATCCAATTGAACTATTACAACAGCCCTACAGACTCATGTCGTGGTTGACCTGAGGGCCAGAAACTTTTTCGCTGCTTCTTCAAAGGCTGCTGCTTCGATAGCTGCCTCTTCAGGAGATACACTTGCATCTTCACCAAATCTCGCCTGCGTCAGGAACTCCCTGGCAACCTCGACAAGCTTCCCGATTATCTCGGACTCTTTGCCATCACCAGCCTCCGCAGCAGCCTTCAAGTCCTCACCCAGGTAAGTAGGCAGTTTATCCAGCCTGGCGGGCGGGTCAACTTCCGTATCCTTAAAGTTCACCCGTTGTTGCATTTCGGGCCCGTAGCCATCCATGACTTCTTCCAAGAACAACTTGGCCTCGTCAAACAGTTGCAGGTAGTCAAGCTGGAGAAGACCTTCCAACAGTGTCTGGATAGAGTCATCAACCAACTGCAGCATCTCGATAGGCGACAGCTTAGACAGAACGGCTTTGCGCCGCAGGTACTCCTCGGTCTTCTCGTCCAGCTTGGGCGGCGCAACTGAATAGGTACCTGTCGTCGTGACAGCCGTCGTGGTGCCGTTCACGTCTTCTCCGTTTTCTCCATTTTCCAACAACTCGTTCGCTTCCCTAGTAGAACCCACGAGTGTGCGTGGGGTTCCTCGTCGTCGTTCGAGCTGGAGTCGATGCATAGCCAGATGCTCCATGTAGGCAATCTCGTAATAATAGTCCTCCTCGGCAAAACCATAGCGATAGTACAAAGTTCTTCGAATCTTGACAGATTGGGCGAAACCGGATCTGCTTGCGAGATCTGGAGGGCCGTCCCAGCCTGCTGGTGGCTTGATCGCCAGTTGGTAGTTATGGATAATGGTGACAGGGTCCCCTACTCCAAGGAAGCCACTCTTGAAAATGCTGTCATCGAGGTAGGTTTCGTTAAGCTTCTCCATGTTGGGCCAGAGAGGCAAGCTTGGATCGGCAGCACGAGCGGCATGGTACAAGTAGGACGCAGCCTCGAGAATGTAGGTGAATGCGGCAAACTGGTGGCCCATTTCGCTATGCACAAGCCGCGCGCGGAAATCCAGAAGTCCGGCCCAGACTGGCTCATTCTTTAGGAGGAAGAACTCATCTGGATCTTCGTCAATCCCCATTTGTTGGAAGCGGAACAGCTTGTCTTCGTAGGTGAAGTCCTCTAGCAGGAACTCGGTGGTGTCCTGGATGCGATCCTTGTACTCCCGCTTGAATGCCCTATCTCTGGTTACACTGCTGGGATCGTGAAGGCGGAGCGAATTGACCACCCTTTGGCCCGTCCTTTGCATTTCGTTGAACGGATTGACGACATCCTTCTCCATGATGTGGCGGATATCGACCCACAGGTGGAAGGAGAAGATGAGGGAAGACGTTACCGCATGCCTCTTGAGCGATTCCTGCCAGTCTTGCAGCAGCAGTGGCTCGGCGGGAAGTTTTGGAGGAACTTGCCCATTCTTCTTGAGGGCCTTTAACAAAGAACCCTCTGTGATCATCTGGAAGCTGATTGTGTGTTCGAATTCCTGCCAGGTCTTCATGTTGTGTGCGCCATAGACAACCTGTTTCCGGGCTGAAGGTGGCAGCATAGGAACGTTGCCGGGAGGGATGTTCTTGAGTGTCCGGATTATAGTACAATAAGACGGGAAGGCAAGCCAGCTGTTTGCTTGTTAGCTTGAGCTTGTTATTATACGGAGACCGGATGACTTACTCAGCCTCGTCCCTCCACAAACGCTCGTCGTGTTCCTCCTGGTTTAGGTCATCGTACGAATCATAATCAATGTGTTCGAGGCCAACTTGAATAAAGAGCATGTCCATCATCCACTCGTAGCGGGTGAGCTCGGGGTGGAACTTGAGCGCCTTCATGAGGTCCCACTCCAGCATGTGGAATAGCTCGAAGGCGGCGTTGGTAATGACGGCCAAGGTGTTGGGATGGACGGATCGGTCATACCAGTAGTCGCACCAACGCTCTTGCACGTAGTTTCGGATGGTGTTGAAGTCCTCGAAGAAGCAGTAGACCATCATGTAGAAATCGAACTCGTCGTCCTCGTCGTCCTCGTCTGCCGAGGGCAGGCCCCAATCAAACGTGTCCAGCCACGAAGTTTCGTCATGATGGTCTGTCGTGGAGGGGCGAGAGCATGACCGCGTCTCGCGGTGTTGATGCGGCTTCTTGGTGCTCTTTTTGCTCTTGTGCGGCTTTTTGGACCTCGTGGACTTGCGGTCAGCTTCGGACGGTGGATCGGCTTGGTCGTTGTCTTCAGCTGCGTCGGGGGGCGTCTGGACTTCGAGATGGGTGAACATGTTGATGAGATCGGACAGGCCCATGGGGTTCTTCTCGTCGGGCTTCTCATTCTTGGTGTCCTTGCGGCGAGCCGAGGTCAGGGCCTCGAACTTGGCAAGGATGCGCTCGAGGACGTTGATGATGTGGGCGTGGGTCTGGTTGCTCTCCTGGAGCTTTCGGTCGGCCGGTCGCTTGGCGGCGGCGCCACTGAAGAACTTGAAGCTCTTCTTGCGGAGGTTGACGACATCGCGGAGGATGTTGACGGCGGCATCGGGGATCTGCTCGGGTTCGGCGTTGTCGGCAATCTTGAGGGCGAGGATCTCGAGCTCGGTCCAGTGGACGGATTTGGCGCTTTCGACATTGGTCTCGAGGCGGGGGTCGGCGAGCGGGGTGACGGTGGCTTTGGCCCGGGCTTTCTTTTGTCGTCGGGATTCCTTTGCAGGTGCCGGGGCTGTCTCGACGATTTCTGTCTGGTCGGCGTTCGGGTTTCGGGACACGATCTTGTCGGCGGTTTGCTTGACCCAGCTGGTGAACTGTGCCTGCGCAAGCTTGTAACGGGCCCACGTGCCGCGGCCCACTCGATTCTCGGCCGCTTCCATTGCTCAGCGGAGAGGGACGTGTGAGGGTGTCGACATTAGACGGACTGACCTTGTCTTGGGTGCCAATTCGTGCAAAGAAGCAGTCTCGGCACCAAGTTAGGTATTTTTCGTGTCAAGCTGAACGACGTCACGCGTTCCGGGGGCAAGACGTGCCATTCAGCCCACGATGGCGGGGAGCTCCTTGTATATAAAAAAGTGTAATGAATGGCCTGTGCTCTTCCCTCTCTGAACTCGGGCGGGGTCGCTTCAACATCCCCTCGTCAACAACAGGGCATCTACAGCTTGCAGACAAACGTCGAGAATTGCAATTATCCGTCGTTTTGTTTGGCAGCAAAGCTCCTTCCCAAGCATCATGGGTGCCCGCCTTGGAATCAAGAGCCAATGATGACCTGGGTCTCGCAAAGTGAGTCCCGTCTGGCTTTCTCTCTTCAACATCACCACACGCACATCTCCGTCATCCAGGCAACAGCACCTCTTCACCTTGATCGCCAACTCACAATGGGCTCCAACGATGTGCCACCGGCCCATTGCCCGTCATGGGTAATCCCCACCAGTACCGCTCTGCTCGGCATCGGCGTGCTCTTCTGGGACGCGACCTACATCTTGATGACACGCCGCGCCCTAGCCACCAAGACCTACGGCATGCCGCTCCTGGCCCTCGCCCTCAACGTTTCATGGGAGCTTGTGTATGCCTTTTACGTCAGCGAGATGATTCTGGAGAAACTCGGGTTTGGCTTCTGGCTCTTGCTGGACATTGGCCTCATCTACACCACCGTCCAGTTCGGTCCCGAGGCTTGGCGTCGTACGAACCCGTGGGTAGGCCGGAACATCGGCTGGCTCTTTGCCCTTATGACCGCCGTCGGATGCGCGGGTCACTACGCCTTTGCTGCCTGGTGGATGTCGGAGCCTCACCGGGGTTCCGGCGATAAGACGGGCAAGTTTTGGGCGGGCCAGGATGGATATGACGCCACCGAGGTGGCCTTTTGGTCCGCCGCGCTGTGTCAACTGGCCGGCAGCGCGGGGAGTCTTGCCATGCTCATAACCCGGGGTCATTCTGGGGGGACAAGCTATCTGATTTGGTACGTCTTCTTTCTGTATCTGTACATGGACATGGCATGGTTTCAGGATCCCCGGGCTGCTCGACGAATTCGCGCTTCGAGTTCGGGTTCAACCAAGGGTGGTAATATCTCCGCTGGAACAGGGAAATTATCGCAAATATTTGCGAGTTTGGCGTTTCACTTACAACGCCACACCCGCGCCTTGCGCTTAGTGAACCCATCACAATCACGGACATCTCCACGCAAACGTCACTAACAAGTTACCCCAGGCTATGTCGAGCTCTCGGAACACTGGTCGGTTTGGTGTTGGCCAACGTCTTCCTTTGGTGGTTCTGGCCAGAGGCACACGGGTTCGTCTTCAACCCATTTGCCGTATTCTTATGGGGAACTTCCCTCATCTGCGATATTGCCTATCCTTTCGTGCTGTGGCAGGTCCGCCGCTCGGAAGTAGTGCTTCCAGACGGTACGCTCGCAATGAGGACCGCCATGGCAGTCCCCAGGAACCAACAGAAGAAGAAGCAATAAGGTCTTCGTCTCTGCAAGGGGTTGGACTGTTGTTCAGACAGGTAACTATTGGCAGTCAAACGACCACGGTTTTCCCTAGATTTCAGCAAGTGCCTCTGCTTGAGACTTGCTAGCCTCCAAGCTGCATAGAATTACCATCATGTGCTCTGTGGTCGTCGTCGGGCTCGAGACTATTGTTCCGGTGAAGTGGTAACACGATGCCGTGCAAGAGTTCCATTGCATCGATAGAAGGCCAACCAGCGACATACACACAGCCCTATGCACAGTGCGTTAAGTGTTTCGCATGCCGTCTTGACAGGAACTCTTGTTGCATTCTACCAACCAGAAATAACCTTCCATAGGCCGAAAACGAGTTGACGGTCAATCAGCATCGAATGGTAAAGAGCCACGATCGTTGATCACGTCAAAGTGAAGCAAATGCCTGCATAAACGACCAAAACAAGCATGCAGTCCACGCTTCCCGAGGGAAATCCCATCAATCCGTCCTTGCGCATAACAAACGGAGCTCGCCCAGGGACCGTTTTGGCCTCTTTGTACCTGTGAGAAGGGTCCAAAGTACTTATAGGCAAACGAATCAGTCCAGGGCTAGGCAGGACATGCCCCAGAGTCGAAAAAGGGAGGTGAAACCAGGCCATGGGAAATCCGAATTTGTGAAATCGATCAGTTAAGCCACAAGCAGCCACAGATGGGTACGCAACCAGCCCCGGAGTACCGCCAGTGAGCCCAGACCACCGCCGGCACTGGAATTTGCCCGACAAATTGACTGGTCGCAACAGGCGGTCGTGATCGCTCACATGATCGTTGAGACACCACGCTGGAGATCCCCGGCCTCTAATCCCACCTTGACGGGCATCACACACTTTCACACAGTCTCACCTGCACGCTACGGGATACCAGAAAGGAAAACATCGGGGGAACCCCAGAGACAACAACGGGGACTCGGACGGGTTGTTCATCGTTGATGTGGTTATCTCTCTGGGAAGGGCCGTCCGAAGCATCAAGGAACTGCTTCTGACATCGGTGTGATTTGTTACCGGAGAGTGTCCTTCTGGTTTAAACCGTCGGTGACTTTTTAGCTTCCTTCTTCCATTCGCCGTTACCTTCCCAGGTGATGACCGGCCGAATGACATATCAACTGAATCAAGCGTACAGTTCATACAGTCCGGCACTAGAATAGTAGCCCAGCTCACCTTATCCATGTTCATGCAATGGAAACAGTATCGAAGGGACTTTGAAAGCCAAAGCCTACGGATTGTGGGAGGCCTGTGTTTATCCCATACACCAAAAGATCTCGGCGACGGGCAAGCTGGACAGTAACTCGCCGATCATCGTCACTTTTCCACTGAGACCTTGCAAGAACGGTACTCATTAGCATTACCGAACCGGAATGCTGGGAACCGTTACAGAGCAAAGTATCCAGCCAAAAGCTAAGCGAGATATGACACCGACCAAAGCCCAAGGAAATCGGTCGATTCTGAATCAACAACCATGGGGAGAGACTGGAGTGAACATCTCACCTTCCCCATGAAGCAAAACACGGACCCACACCTGTCTTTGACCGTCCGTTTGAACCGTCCTCCCAATACCTACACTAGCTCTCTCAAGAGATTTACCATTCCTAACAGCAAACTTTGCTTCTCTGTCTGAACTTCGCAAGCCCACACCAAACTCGCTTTGGCGTGCCCGCGGCTACGCGTCTATTTTTGAATTTATAAAATACTTACAAGCAAGCCATTCTGCCTCACATGTTCCCCAGTATGTACGCTCCCTCTTTCGTGAAAATCGCTAGTCACCACCTAGCCGACCACTTGCCCGCCCCGGGCTCCAGACCTCGGGTAACAACCAGATGCTGTACCTAGTACCGCATCTACTTACAAATGATGATATTTGCTATGGATGAGTAGAAGCGGTACCTTGTCACGCTTGTCTCGGGCGCACTTTTTACCGGACGATCTCGATTATGGAAGGGAAGCTAGGGAAGTTTTATCCATTTCCAGCTTAGCTTCTCTTTCCCCATTCAGACACAGTGTCGTCGATAAAGCTCCTACCGAGAAGTAGCTGTACCTCTGCACTAGGCTATCAAGCGCAAGCAGCAAGGCTCGCGATATACATCCTCAATCTACCGACAGCTTGGGTAACATGCGTTAGTTCCAGCCAAACTCTGATGAACCAGAACAGCTCATCATCGATCACAAGAGAGCGGAAGGATGAGCTCTGATCAACAAATTCATGTCATAAAATCACAAAATTTGTTGGCATCAGAGCTGGGAACTTATGAATCCGAGAGCCGGGTTGTTGGAACCTGCGCATATGTTCCTGGCCATAGTCCTTGGTGACACCTGACCGGATTGGGCCGGCGACTGGAATTCCCATGGGAATTTACCGACTACCTCTAGGATGTTTGTTTACGCGCTCAGACCCGAACATCCTTTGAAAAACAGGCCAGACTAACGCAGACGGCATCCAAACGGTCGAAGGCTCGCTGCTTGTCTGCCCGGTCCGTGACAGTGTTTGGAACTCCAGTATGCAGGCATTTCTCTCGAAGTTTCGATGCCTTTTACAGTCATACAAGAACCTGTCCGTGACTGTGGGATTCATCCCGACGCCGGTCACATGAGAGATTGCACATGCGGTTCGTCGGCGGTACCGGAATACCGGCGCGGGTACCTTGAATTCCAAATTCCAATGCATCGTACGACAGACGACAGAAGCAATAGAGGTATCTGAGACCTCGCCGTCGCCGTCGCCGAATTCCATGCCTTTCTGGGAACGGAGTGGACCCTGTGTTGTTTCTTTGGACCCTGTGTTGTTTCTTTTTCCTTGAGGTTTCAGCGCAAAGAAGTATCTGCCAGGTATGGTGACGGTTGTGAAGTACTGTACCGAGCGACTTAGGCGACTGTACAAGCCGGATACTTCCAGATTGACAGACGTTCTTACCCTCTTTTTTTCGGAATGATTACTGGCACGGCTTTGTTTTGCCATTCTGAAACTACTCAAGTAGTAAGTACAACAAGCATCGCCGCTTGAGAAGTCATCTCCGCTTATTGGCTGGCTGGCAGAGGGCTGTCCTTCTCAAGTTAAATTGTCGCCTGTTATCTTTCAGCCAATCAAAAGGCAAGATGGCCGAGCGGTCTAAGGCGCCACGTTAAGGTTAACCCTTATTCTCCTCTTCGAGTTCCGTGGTCCGAAAGGGCGTGGGTTCGAATCCCACTCTTGTCAATTGCCTGTTTTCATCCACCTTTGCACATGTGGATCGTCTCTTTTTTATTGAGTTCTTTGGCGATGGCCGGAATACCGTGAACAGCGTGGGTAGCGAGGCATTGTGGAAAAGGGACGACACTCGACAGTTAAGCAAATAATATTTTACCTTTTGAGGCTTTGCCCTACAATGGTGTTTTGTATGTGCGTGTAGTGTGTGTAAGATTATTTACTGAATCGGTAGTGAAAGTGCAATTGGCTATAGGGATGTTCATGTTCTACGTCTTTTTTTTGCTTTTAAATGTGTATAGAATAACGTTTGAGTTGCTAAAAGCTAAAAAGAATAATGAAGAACGACGGAGAGATAATAAAGGAGAAATCCTACCCGCACGCACCCTAAAACCTACTGGCACCCTCTCCCCACCAGAAAGTGGGCCTTGCAGCTGGATGACACCTGACATCGTAAACCCCGTTTTTGCCCGCTAAATTTCGATATTTCAATGCGTTGAAACATTGCACTAACTTCCACTTGGTCAAAATTCTTCGCACTTTCAAACCTACCTGCTACACATTTGCACAGCGCATTTGCATAGCGCATTTGCACAGCGTATTTGCACAGCGTATTTGCACAGCACATTTGCACATACCTCTCGTAAAACACCACCTCTTTAATCTACCCAACGGAGGCACAGCGGGCACCCATCGAGATATCGTCTGAGCTTTCGTCCATCGAGAGCGATTTTGACTGGGATGCGATATAGCGAGTAGATAGAGCGGTCAATTTGCAGCAGATTGCACCAAACACCATGGGTTTATCACGAGATTTGAGTGATCTGGATCATAGTATAGAGGTATTCTGGGTCATATGGCTGGGTGATTCAAGTGGTAATGACCATTGAGAATAGTAGGTTTTACCGCTAAAACACGATAATTTACATGACAGCTGACATTTTCCCAGACTACGTGCCAGTAGGTTTAGGGTGCGTGCGGGTAGGATTTCTCTAATAAAGAGGTTTCGTGGTGGCCTTTGGCAAGTTGACTTCGAAGCTTTTTAAGGTAGAGGTAACTAAGGTATAGAAGACGCGGTCTGGTAGATTGTTCCACTTCACAAGTGCTGTGTAGATGTGTTCGTTGAGTGCAGAAACAACGTTACTCTCTTTAGTGTACATAAAAACATATGCCGATCCGGAATGCCAACGACGGTTAAACAAGCTGCATGGCGCAGCGGAAGCGCGCCGGGCTCATAACCCGGAGGTCACTCGATCGAAACGAGTTGCAGCTACACAACATCTTCTCTTTTTGCTCTTTCTTGACCTTTTCTTTTTTCCAGATTTGATTTATTTTTCTTTGTGATCTGGTTGTGGAGTTCCCGATAAGTTCAAGTGGATCATAGAGTTCTCCGTGATTGAACCGGGTCCAGTCCGGCAGCGGTCTCCAATATGGCCCGGTCCGCTCCCGCCCCGGGTCCTGTTTTGTAACTTGTAAGTTATCATTTCGAGTCTCTTTATTACCAGATCACAGCTCCGCCTTTCATGAATATTGTTATTTATGCACTCCTTTCGATGAATGTTTTAGTCAGTTGTTGTTTTCCATTTTGGACTCTTTGGTGTACATCATCTAGTCTTCAACTTCTCCTCTTCACTCTTCAGTGGTCAACCTTGATGGCCACCATTCAAAGGTTTTCACTTGCGCCTTCTTTCAAACCCATCATGAAGGACATGAGCACATCTACACCTCCGCCCCTGCGTGCTTGGCCACTGAGACGATTGAAGCCCAAAGTGGATGGTTTGACGAGAACAGGAGCAGCCGCTGCTGAGTAACCATCACACCAGATGACTCCTAGGTATGCGGCTTTTTCCTACCTCTCCCCTCCTTGACACCAACACAGCGTGGGATGAAGAAGTAGGTGTCCAGGTTGATGAATATGGTTATGTTAGAATCAGGAATTTAGGATCAGGATCACTGGTTTGTAAGAGCACCTCTTCTGTGGGGGGAACGCACAACTCCATATCCACCCCACGTCCGCCCACGGTGGCGTACATGGCGCAATCTCCATCCCATCCCCATCATTGATGCTTATCGACATCAATCTTACCTTTTTGCTTCATTATTTGTCGACGCATACGGATTGTGCTACGATTTGAAGTCCGCTCGATGATGAGAATGCCGATTGCGTCAGCTTCATCTGTCAATATCGATTTCACATGTCAGACAGGACCCTCCGAAGCGATTCGTCCTCTGGGACTTCCGGGGGTTCGGAACTGGGGTCTTCGGTCAAGGGTCTGTCAAGACTTGAAAAATTGGAAGCTGACATCAGACGGGACGGGAGGGATATGGAGAGAACCTCGTCATAATAGTTTGCAAGCCAAGAAGATCAGCAGTCAGAGTTAGCTATTATGACCTTTAGGCATTTGAGAAGTGATTGCCTTCCTGATTTGTGTGAAGCGGCATGGAATGAGATTAGCAGGACCTTGTTCGGGAACCACGGTCAGGAAAGGAAGGAGAACAGAAGCAACATCAGCACGACTGTTGCCGAAGAAAGCCCACCTGAGATGTGTTGAAGGCGGCAGAAGGGGACTCCCATGCCTTGTACACCGACAAGCCTGTGATAGAAACGGTGAGATGCGCCGTTTCCTTCATGCTCCGTTTTGGACGAATGAGCCTGAAAACATCGAAAGCCAGATAAGCGAAGACCTGTGGCTTGTCAGGTATCATGGAGGCACGGATTAGGACATCGTCTGTCGTTGCTGGGAGTAGGACCGAAGACTCAGGTCAGTGTAACCGCAATTAAGTCTTAGGACAGATCTGATATAACTCGGTGAGCCGGCCGGATGGACAGACCCATGAAAGATGGAGGCTCGATGAAAGTGTGGGGTCTTATAAGGCCGCATTAATGACCGGGAGGTTGAGACGTCACAGAATGGAACCCCAGAAAGTTCCATGACATGGAGGTACAATGATGCCGCGTGGTTAGCTAGTCCGACGACTGAGACACGCACGGAATGACGGGCGAATGTCTGGCTTCGGGTTATAGTATCTGATATGGGATCTTTAGATGCTACTCCGCTGAAACAGACACTCCATGTGTGCTTACCGAGTCGAATGATTGTCTGACTAGAGATATGAGCAAGCCCGACAGAGCCTGACTATCAGTAGCCTTGGAGAATCGTTATATAATTTCCACCCAACACTCACCAGTAAATCAATAAACCATACCAAGGCTTGGGCGCACAGGCATCTTGTTTACCTGGTTGATGATGCTTATTCTTAGTTGCGGCAATGCGCCCAGAAATATAGCCGCGATAACGTCGAGAACTGAATATTAACCGACATGATGTGGCATTCCAGGAAAGCTGGGGGCTGGTTGAGACGTCCTGTGAGGGTCGGACATGTGCATACCGACTTTGGAGCCCTGTTGCTTTGGGTCAAGGCACCGGAGACACGAGCCGAAGCTCGTTACATTTCCGGCCGAGCTGCAGCGTAGACTACCCTCGACTGCCACTTCAAGTGCCGGCTCTGCCTCCTTCTTGGACGTTGAAGGTCAACTTTGGTTCTTTTGGGGAACAGTGTCCACGATCGATTTTGCTAGAAGCTGTCTTTTTTGGGCGGCTGGCATGGTGTGCCGAGCGATCTGCGCGTCATGCTCTAGTCCTGGGACGGCCACTTGGGACGTAAGCTGCCGCAGCTACGTATGTAGCCTGCACTCTTTTGGGTCCGGGACATTGGTAGGTCAAGGGAGAGTCTGAGGCCTGGAGATGGTTGAACAAGTGCCAGAGCCAGCAAGTGAAGCGCTTTGGACTTGAAGACCACCGTGAGCCATGAGTATTGCCCAACTGTTCGACTCGGGTACTCGGAAACCCAATGCTGACACTGACGTTGAAGCGTGCAAAAAAACGCTGTGGTTGAGGCATGAAGCCGGAAATTTGGACTTCGGGGAGACGGACCGTCGAAGGAGATCGGGTGCCATGATGTCAACGGCAACGTGGGTGTGTCTGTGCCGAGTCCGCCCAAATATGAATCTCCAACGGTTCGTCTAAACTTGGCCTGCATTTGCTGGGCCCTGCAGGGAAGAGCAAGGCCATGAAAGCCCTGGCATATGTAGCTGGTATTAGAACTTGATGTCGAATATATCCCGTG
Source organism: Copromyces sp. CBS 386.78 (assembly GCA_030685235.1). Taxonomy (NCBI): domain Eukaryota; kingdom Fungi; phylum Ascomycota; class Sordariomycetes; order Sordariales; family Sordariaceae; genus Copromyces; species Copromyces sp. CBS 386.78. The sequence goes on from MU839272.1 coordinate 37,066, forward strand.
GAGCGGTTGGTTGGCGTGTTTTTGGGACCATGGAGGTCGTTTCTCCGAGGGCCTCCATCAACGGCTGTTTATCAATATGGCTCAGACTTCATTCCAAGCAGGTATCTGCAATCAGGTGATGGAAATCGAGGTCGATCAATGCGGAGAGCGTCTATCCCGCCTGTACTCGGGATTCGAGGAGCGTCGTTGTGTCCCGTCCCCTGGGGCGTCGGCAAGTGGGTGTGAAGCTAAGTCTACCTTAGGTCTAGGTGCCTGAGGTGCGGCCGCTATAAGGCCGCTGCAAGAATTATCAGCTTTAGGTGTCATTTAGGGCCCGGGCCCCCAACCTGAACGACGTCGGGTGCCAATACCTAAGGTACCCAATACCTACTACCTTACCCCCTAGTACTGATCGATCTCCGGCATCATCTTTTTCGTCATTTGTGACATTTCCTCCCGATATTCCAACTTGACCATGGCCTTACACACATTGCCAGACCGGTGAACAGAGGTAGGGCTTGTAGGCTGCTCGACGCTCGGATGAGGCGGGGTAGTATCGTGATGCCTTCCAGGAGTACATAGCTCATCATGTACCGGTACTTGCTCTACTTGGACGAGAGAAGCGGGTGGTGGCCCTCGGTGGTGGCTCCCGTCTGCTGGCATCCGATCCGATACAACGAAAAGCTGGAAGGCCGGTCCTACAGCAGCATCAAGAAAGAGACGAGGAGCTTCGGCATGGTTCCAGCTTCTGCAATACGATAACTGGCGCTTGATGTCGCGAAGCACAAATCGGTTTCATCGTGGTCGGAGGGATGTCGGTTGCACTGGGAGTCTGCATCCAGGTCCTCGAGATTACCCGTTTTGGACAGAAAATATCCGTGCACCCCTAAGGTCACAAGTCACTCCAACACTCTTCTCACAGCGAACGCCAGGCTGGAATGCTCCTTTTCGCACCTACCCTGGCCACAAAAGGGGCTTTTTTGGGTGAAATGCCGGATCCAAACCTGGACAAACAAGAATAATTGCATATTTACGTCGGGATCAATTTGAATACTGAGTTTTGAAGTTTTTTCTGTGTACAAAGCGCTCTGACCACTTTCTGTCCAAAACGGGTAATCTCGAGGACCTGGATAACGACCGCCGTTGCACTGTGGTGTGGATGGAGGTCGTTGCCAGTTCCAGTTCTGCGCTGAGGAACACCTGAAAGCACGGACTACACTGCCTCTTGGCAGCCGGCAGGCAGATGGCGGGGCACCTCAGTAGGTGATTACCCCACCCGCCATCGCTATCGCATCTCCTTATTCCAGTTGACGCTGCACCGCATCCACGAGGACATGCCATCTCTCCCAGCGCCAACATTCGGACCTTCACGACGGGACAACCACGTTCACGTCCACGCCCATGACCACAACCACGACCAGAGCCACGGCCTATTTCTTTCCGCCTGCGGCTATCCTTGTTCATCTTGATCATTATGACATCCGACCCATCTGATCGACCATCGGATCTCAGCATCTAGTTCCAATTGACACACCATGATGATGGGCAAAACCGCATGCATTCTTCTCTCTAGGCCAGTTCAGTCTCCAAACCACCCCCGATTCCTCGCGAACGCTACTGCTGATAGCCGCCGTGAGGAGGGTTCAGATGTCTCCGAAAGAACTCTGCAGACTGAAGGCCTCGAACTCGAACTGTCAATCCTCCCGACGATTCAACAGTTCCTGTCAGTCCAGGCCCGTGGATGCGGACAGTGCTGCCCTGGACCGTCACAGGTACCTTGCTGGCCCGGCGTCGGCTGCGGGGCAAGCGAGCGCCATGCAGTGGAGAGCAGCAGACTGCACTCTGCAGGAGCTGTCACCTCCAGTCAACATCGATCCAACACGTCGGTCGGAATACGGGCTGCCCGCTTCTTCACACGCTGAATATCCAACGAGAATGGTGTAGTTGAGAGTGATTGACCGTCATCACATTGTTTCTGTTTTACCACCAATTCGACGACAGGACCCTGGCAGTGGTGTCAAGCCCGGATGCCACATGCCAGCCCAGGAAATCATCAACAGCTTCATACGGCCTCATCCACCATATTCGAGCAGCCATCAAAGCATCTAGCCGTCGACACGACCAGCAGCCAGCTTACAAGAATCTCTCGCAATCGGGATTATTCTCCTAAACTATCTGAATAGAACGGCGAACGGCAGCGCAACGCCCGCAGTTTGATGCTGCATCTACATCTCTGCGCATTAGTCTATATGGGGCCAGCAGGCATGGCGTCGACCAAGCAGTTCAAGCCACACTTTTCGACTCGATGATGGGACCTCCTATGACTCTGGCTTCGCAAGAACAACTAGCACAGGCAGCTGCTTCGCCCACGTGGTGATAGTGTTGCGCGTTTAACAAGCTCTGCCATCATTAACAATGTGGTTACTCGACCTTCTCGTAATCACTACAGCAACACAACGGCAAGCCTGACGAAAACAAAGAATTGACAAGTCGGCCACCTCGTTTCAATGACACTCTTGCTTGATTTCTGTGGGCATTGTTCAAACTGTTGAGATTGGCTGCCTTGTTATTTCTTCTTTCTCTGCATGGCTCTCTTGGACAAACACACGAACGCCATCCGCCAAACACTTTTGGCTTCCAATACTCTCTGCTGCACGCCACAAGAACAACCTGGCGTTTGTGACGCTGTGATAGGTATGAGGCCTTGCTGCCCTGTAACTTCCGCCGGCGCTTGCGAGATGCGCTTATCCCGTCGATCAATGGGCTTTAGTTGCCCGGGCACTTCCAGTTCCAGAACCTCCAATAGCGTACGCATGAATGGTTCCTGACGGTCACTACTACATGCACACAATGACGAAAAGCCATCGGCCAATATACCCAAACCATCACAGTCTAGCGGATGGTTGCTTGCTTGCCCCCTTTGTCTAAGCCCAATCATGAACGGAGTGTTGCGTTTGGCTTGTTTCCAGCTACGCTGAGGCTCTGGGGTAAAACACCTTCAACGCAAGCGAAGCCCTATTGCCAGCAAAGTCTGTGACAAAAGTTGACCATGCATTCTGTCACGAGGCACGACACACGCATGGTTTGGTATGACCATGAAGAGCTCGGGAGGAAACACGGCCGTATTCTCACCCAGAGTTATATTGGATAATTAAGAGATACTACACTACCGCTTCAAAGACCATCGACAAGAACCTGGACGGGCAGCCAACCACGGCGGTTTCAGGTACGAACATATCCTCTTCGACCCAATATACCACACACTCAATGCCTGCAAGATCACTGTGTTCCAGACCAAACTATCCAGGCCAGCAGCAGATGAATGGTAGACCGATGCACCTACATCCGTGTAGCACAGGGCACAGGGCAACGCCGGACCCAATGACCGTCTACATCCCGACATCGTGCTTCCGGCCACGGAAACCTTACCGAGTTATCCCGGACCGGGCAAGCCTCCTCGGACCGTATAACCATTCCAGAATGCCCATGTTGACTCGCCGGCTGTCTCTACGCGTACATCGTGCCAACAAAGCAAGCCTCGCACAGAGATGGAACCGAGTGGAAAATACTACGGCTACCCGACAGACGTGTTACTTCATCTGTTCATACCCTCAGTCGTCACCGGTTTTCCAGCATCGTCGCATGGCAGTCATAAGCCTGCGCACGTCCGTCCACACACGCAAGGTAGGACTTCCATGGTCGTCTTCGATGGGCTGACGCTTACCCATATGATGCTGTGTAATGTTGACAAGTTACCTTGGAGTGTTACACGCCTCAAAGGGCTGCATGACCGGTCGGCCGAGTCGATGAACCATCGCAGCACATGCTAACTGTTTAGCATCTTCCCCGTCAGCCATTGGTTTTTGGTTTCCTAGCAGGTTATACAGATGTGCTGCCCTATGAGTTAACAACGTTCAGTGGCACGCTCTGGTGTTTGGACTCTGTAATGGTTCCCTACAGTAACATAACAGATTGCAGGTAGCAATCCCAACCTTGCACTCGCTGAAATTGAACAGCAAAACCCCAAAATCGCAACACTGTTTTAATCCGAGTTCAAGACATCGAATCCATGCCAGGTACTTCAATGCATGATCTTTCCCAACAATAGCAACACAACGTTCCCTTTTTGAGCATCTACGGACAAGTGGAATTGATGATCCCCAACTAGACAGAAACAAAGAGGCTTGAAAAGGTTCGAACCGAGCCGTGGCCGAACGGAGAGCCATGTGTTGGTGACGGTGTTTTCCGCTATTAATGCTCACTTTTTAATAGCTTCATGTCTAGGTAGTCCCTGACAGTCACTAGAGGTACCTCAAGAACATGACGAAGATACGTACCACCGAAGGGATTGAGAAATTCTTTTGTGTCTTACATTAGCCTGGGGAATCAGCACTAAAGAACTATGATAAAAATCGTGGTACCAAGCATTAACAACACCACGACAAGGACAAGCCCATGCTCACCATGCGCATTGATACCCCCACATACACTATAGGAGAAATGACACAGGATCGCGATCACAATCATAAACCTATTACCTTCCCATGGGTGCGCTAGAAGCCTCACCACCATATTCTTATGCCTAGAAACAAATCTCATACTGTACAATGAAAACAATCCCATATCCCATCCGACTCCGACCCCACCATAATCAACTCCGCGACCCGCTTCTACCGCTGTCCATCCCTAACCCGCAATTCCGATCCCGATGCGGCGCGATGAGGAAGCTTTCCCTTTTGTGCTGCCATGTGCCTGGCCTGTGGGACATGAAACATGTAATGGGACATGATGGACATGCAGTCCGTCCATTCATTGTCGCCGGACGATTTCTCCAACTTATGGTACTAGGTAGGAAATAGAAATGGGAATAGGTAATGACACTGGCCCGTCATGATGACGGGCGAGCCCTACACTACCCAGGTCGCAAGACTACCTAGGCAATCAGCAACAAAATATCGTCGTTATTATAACTCTCTAGAAACTATATCGGTAAACCGTGGGAATTTGCGGAAAATCTGTGAATGGTGGAAACGTGGTCGGAAGACGTGGTGTTGTCCTTTAGACGAGAAAACTCCCCTTATCCATTGCCGATCAAACCCACTTTGTCAATGTATGTAAGACGACAAAGCCCTCGATTTCACCAATGCATAGAAGAAACAAACAATTGCTAGCCTGGTGGGATTCGGTTTAGGCCAACGCTTTTCAGTGTTTTCAGTCAAGACGACAAGACAGGCATGGATCTCCGATATGGAAGAACCTCCGCGCTTGTCGCTGTTAAGTACTGACAGCTTCGCAGGGGTAGGTAAGTCAAGTAGGGCACGGAGACAATTCTATCATTTGGAGCGCAAAGAGCTCGGTATTTCAAGCCTCGCGCCGAGATCACAAAACACGTGGACATCCAAATGTTTGTGACACAAACCAAAGGACAGTTTTGGGCGCCAGTTTAGAATGCTGTGGAGGTAACAATTTCAATGAATCGATTTCATTCTCCAGGTTCCGATTTCCCATCTAAAGTCATGTCAATCCATAGCCGGTTCACCCTCCTCTTATAAGTCCCATTTTCCAGTCCAATCCAAGCCTTCCAATGACACCAAAGCCATTGTTCCCTCGTTAAAAGTGCAAACCCCAAGACTCCAAGCAAAAGGAAAAAAAACGCCTGTAAAGCAACGACTCTATATGTACAATAATACACCCATACAAACACATGTATGGCCCATGATGGTGATAAATGATAAAGACCTGCCTTTAAGGTCCAAGGGTATAAGGTGCAAGATGGCCAAAGCAAAAGAAAGACACAAAGCAATGATAAAAAAAAAAAAAAAAGAATATGCCGACAGAAACCCGAGTTGATTGGGCTTTCTGTTAACCACCCCCCCACCCGTTGGGCTTCTAGAACGGGATGAGAGAAAGTACGCAAGTCGTGGGGGAGGCGCAGGCTAGTGACTTGTGATGAGACACGACCTGAGTTGTGGTTGGAGAGTCGGGTGTCCGAGTGGGGGAGTAGAAAGGAATAAGTTCTGGCCACCCTGTTGGCGCCCACGTGTACCGATTGTGATGATGCTGACATGACAAGGTGGTGATGGATGAAGAAGGCATGTTGTCACGACAGCTGGCCTTCCACTTTGCTGTTGTTTCGTGCTCTAGACCTGCCCCCCAACCATACTGCAGCATCACCCTGGGTAGGGTTGCACTGGGATTGGACCGGACCGTATGAGACAGGGCGGTCGCCAGTGCAATCGTACCTGTGATAGCAAGGACTCATCACAGCTTGACGCAGATGATGTCTCATATTACAGCTGGTTGGAATTGGAAACCCATTCGGCAGTCGGGTGGATTGATAACCGATGCCTTCGTTGCGCGCGAGCAGTCACAAATGGCGGTTGTTTCCTTTTGTAAAATGGGAAATGATTGACCGCCCAGTTGCTTGCTTGCTTGCTTGCTTTGTGATGGCTGGTGGGAATGGGTGTGGTGTCCATGCTTGCTGCTGTGACAAGGGGGGGTCGCCCTGAGGTGTGGCCCATCTATGGTTCTTGGCAAGCATGGGATGCCGAGGGTTCAATTTGCCAAACCCAGTATCGTTTGCCTTAAATTCTGAATGGGGCTCGCGATGCGTATGGCCGTTGTCGTTGTCGCATGGAATTGCACGGACTACCGCTTTGGTGTCTTTGATGACCGGCCCGGCTCCATGTGCTCTCCTCAGTTGTTGACCTGATTTCTCATCTCCGTTGCCGCCATTGTTCAGTGTTTCCGCTCTGTTGTCGTTCTGTCGTTCGGTGAAGACCTTCGAGTCGAGGTGGTCGGCGCCTGGCTCGCCATCATCCGATTGGGTGTCCCCGGATTCCCCAGATGGACCTAGTAGCCTCATATTGCTGTACCGCCTTGAAAAGCCGCTGATCGTCGGTGCGATTACGGTTTTCGGTGGGTAAGTGGTTCTCTTGTCTGTTATCGCCAGAAGACTGGTGTGCTCAAAGGTAAGTCTGCTGCTTGCTGGAGCGCTTGATCATGCTCTCCCAGGGAGGGTATGTCTTGGGCTTGCATTCACCTATTTGCAAGTCAGCCTCCAGTCAGGATGATGAATCCGGAAATGGCGTGGGGGGGGGGCAGGAACCGGTATTCAACTCCAAATGAAAGTCATGTCGATCACATACCGCATAGCTCCTCCTGCCTGTACTCAAAATGGGTGACGTTGGGTTGGCAGCGCTTGTGGGTGATCGTGTAGTCTCTGCACCACTTGGACGCGATCCAGCGGAAGTGGCCGCACGAGTATTCCCGTTGAGTGTAGTCGCACATCTTAACTGATATTGCTGTTTTCTTGGTAGAAGAATTGGCGGTATTGATGCTGATCGCGAAGATGAGATAGTCGACGGTCCAGTGATATCGATGTCGATGACGTGCCGAGTAGTGAAGTGCTTGAGTTGGACTGGTTGAAGGATCTGTGGGGGAAGCAAGCTCTACAAACTGGAGAAAGAGGAGATGGCCAAGATAGGACGGTGGGCATGACGTTGTATTTAACCTTGTATGCCAGGTGCGTCAACGGTCCTACGGATTAGTATATAGGATCCTGAGGACGGAGCTTAAGTGGAAGCACAGTGAGAAAACGCAAAAAAAGAAAAAAAAATTGGATGGATGAAAATGCTCCATCGGCATCCCGACCTCGAACGGGAGCATTTTCGAAGGTGGAGTGTTGTCAAAGATGCAGCGTTCGGTTGATGGCAGGTACCTCTACCTTGCAGGGTACATGCCACTTGCTTGACATGGGCCATTGGACAGGTACGTACCTACTGTACCGAAGCATGAGGCTGCTGGGCTGGAAACACGGTGGTAAAACGGGAAATGGTCCCCGAACTCTGGTCCAACTTTCTTGGACATTGTCGCAACATTGATTCGCTGCTAGCATCCCCTACCCTACCCCTTGATCGTTGAGAGACATGGAGGTTTGGGAAGGGGCCTGCCTCCTCGACTTCCATGTGTGAGAGAAAGCACAAGGAGCGTGTGGGTCCGAGGTTTGAAATATTGCCGGACAGGTGGAGCTTGCTGCTGGCCTGGTGCAACCTAAGTCGCTTCCACTTTAGCAGCATGGTAAGGATCCATTCTAGCTGCTCCACTGTGGGAATTGCCAACGGATCAACCTCCGGGTCAACCTCCAAAATCGGACAGTCCAGACCATGTCGAGAGCAGAAGCCGCGACGACGGACGGGAAGCTCTGAACAACATCCAGGATGGATGGCAAGTGGAACCTACACTAAGCACTACGAGTCACAACAAACTCGTCAATGCAGTATGTAACTACCTATGGAAGGAGTGTTTTGTGCACAACCGAGCTCGCTGGAGGAAGGTGCATCGTGGCAACACGCAGCCGCCGCCAATTACCTAGGCACTTCGAGCCCTCACACTCAAGGTACAGTAGGTAGGCTCCATACACACCTACCACTACCTAAGGTACGATTGGTACCACATACTTGCGGTCATGATAAAAACAATTTGTACTATCATGCCCAGTTTGAGAGGCCTCACTCACAATACCGAACACCCAAGTGCTTGCCGGTGGAAATTCTCGCCTTTGAGCGATAGAGCGAGCTGGCAGTTGCGCCAAATGTTAGTCGACTTTAGCTGCAGGTGGGCGTGATTTAGCGCATTTTATGTCTCCATAAACTTCTTGGCTCCTTCCTTTCCATCTCTCCTCCGAGTTGTCGAGGGAAGGTGCACAGTGGCATATACGACCGAGGATCTCGGAATCGGGAGGTCAAGTTGACGATATCAGTTGGGAAAAGAAAGGGAATGAAATGAGTCGTGATGGTTTCATGTGCTAAAACGCATTTTTTCCGAAAGCGGGCTGTTGGCCTTTGGAACCACGACTGGGTGCTGCCACCAAGAGCAGAGCCCCAGAGGTGAAGGTCAACGCCTAATGTTTGTTAAAGTCTTGGACAGATGAATCAACATGTCATTGTACCTTCCTTCCTGCGAATATACGGTGGGAATCACCTGTTGTTCGGGCCCGGTGAAAGATAACGCTCCGTCGTCGTACCTACCTGCTACCATAGGCTACTACACTCACCGCCCCTGCACTCACTGCATGTTTGGGGCAGGTGCTCTAACGGTCGCATAGGTTGGCACCTTCCCGTCGACCATTTGAAGTCTGAACGCAGCATGGACGGTGTGTTGGTGCGACTCAAGTACCGGCTACAAGTCGTCATGTATCCTTCAATCACCATCCTTGTTACGAGGAGTCTGTCGTGCATCTTTTCCATCAAGTGCTGCCAACACATGTTTCCACTCGTTCTTTAAAAGCTCTCCCCAAAGTCTCGCGATCGTGTTAACGTCGTGTGCCGCGTCCAAAGACTCAACATGATTATTCTGAAACATTCGGGACTCCAATCTGGGTAGTCACCCTCATCAGGCTGTTTGGGCATTTCGTCTGTGCAAAGAAAGATATGGCCGACTAAGGTATTGTATGAGCGTCGATCCAGGGGTCGATGTGCGCTATGACGATTCGGTGACGGGCCTTTGGTCAACATCACTCGCATTCGAAACGACATTGATCCCATCACCTTTGGCATCGAATTTTGACGAAAGGGTTCCCGTCGTGCCATGCTAACGGATAACGGGCCGATCTGAACTAGGCAGAACGCCCGAAGACAAAGACTCGGCGTACAATCTAACCCTGGTTTGTTTGTTAGTCTGGTACAAAAAACGCCCATTTCCACTTTCGAACTACTAAAAGTAGAAAAGAATTCAAGTTTCGAGCGGACGGGTGCTGTAGAGGGGACTACTCTCTTATATCTTTCTATCTTGGAGGCCTTAAATGAAGACGGAAAGAGGCATCAGAGGCTTCTGTGGCGTTTTTAACCCTTGCCATTGTCCCATAATACTTCAAACGGAGGCCAGTTTCTCTTTTTGAAGGCCAATGAGAGCTCCAAATCTCCCCTGCTCAACCCTTGCCCGAAGAACCAAACTAACAAACAAACCAGTATTGTATTGTATTTCCGTCGTTGTCGGCGGCTGTTGGAAATTTTGCCAGTGGAAACCCAACTGCGGGGCAAAATTCCTAATTTCTAGTACGTAGCAGCCGTACCTTTTTACCCAACGACAAATCGCCCTTTTTCAAAAGCGACACACGTTTTTCCGGGCCGTAAGAATGTGTGATGGGTGGAATTTGTGGGTTTGCGAGGACCTCTCCATTCGCTTACGTACCATTCAGAAGGTTTTCCCCATCGACTCCGACTCGCAAAGGAGCAGACCCCGGGAAAACAGTGCTTGTTGTGCTGAAAATTCCCGCATCTTCAATTTCAACACAAACGAAAAAGAAAAGAACATGGGATGTCCTGCCAATGCCCGCTGGTGAATACCCTGTCAACTCTTTTTCAGGCCGCAAGTCCAACCATCTCGAGTCGCCAAGCGCGGCCTCTCTCATCGGCGTGTTAGCGGTTGAACGTGGGGAGACCCTCGCACCTTGATCGAGACGCAAAATATCCTGTGGGGTTCGGGAATTGAGGCTCAGTGGTGTTATTACACACGGAATCTCCGATCCAGCTTCACCCGAGTCTCAACTCTAGCCTCGGATTCATCTGGTCTCGGAACGCGCACGCACAGACACCGAAGTTGATGGTACAACACAACAGCCGATGGTCTTGTCGACAGGATCGAAAGATTTTGGAGTGTTGAGACATCATAAAGTCCCTTTTGATTCCCCTCAATTTACCCAGCTAATATTCCGGTGGCACGGTTAGCGTCCTTTGCTTTTTTTGCTCTCTGAACATATCAAGGGTCTTACTGTCGGACACAGCTCGACGCTTGTGAAGACAGGATGGACGCACGGCCACCTACCCACAGTGTGCCGAAAGGGGCCGCCGAAAGTCCAGGGAGATGTTTGTCCTCGGGGTTCGTTTCGGCCAGGTTTGCTTGGTTCGGTGATCGTCCCATCGACGAGGACTGGGGTTAGGGCTTTCTCTTCCCAATGTGGCCAACGGACCCTGTGATTCTGAGAAATGTTCTGGAAGGTTTTTGGAAGCTTTGGTCTCTTCGGGTTAAGAGCCAAGACAGGGAAAATGCGAGCATCACCGAAGCCTGTCCCATGTTCGCCCGTGTCTCACTTTGGCCCGGCGTCAACCAGCGTCACAAAATTGAAGTCTATCAACGCCAGCCTCCATCACCCCGTCCGATCCGCGAGTATCCAACACGACTCCGCCGCACCCGTTGCCCTGTGTGCTCCGCCATTGGCATTCGGGTTGAAACCGAAGTCGAAGTCAAGAACATGCACGGCCACGAGATCGACATGGATTCGCAAAATCCTCAACTTGTTTCCGATGTGCGACATTTGCGTGCTGGCTGCGGCTGTGATGTTTTCAACGTGTCCATCAAGAATATGTACACTACACAAAAGGCACAAAATCATCACAATTTCAAGGGGGGTTTTAGAACCCCCGCTTCCCGTTCTGGACTCCTCTCCTGCCATCTACTGTATCAAGGGGGTACAGTACATAGGCGATATACCTGAATGCGGAAGGCCAGAGAGCAGTATGGAGCCACTGGGGCCCATGTGGCTCTCTGGGGACCAAAGCGCGTGAAATTTTTTCTCTCTTTGAAGTGGAATCACTTCCGTAAACAGAAGGCGGGGAGTTGAAAGGGAGTTCGTGAAAACCATGACATTGCATGTGGCCAGAAGAGTTCTTTTTCTCTCCTTGCAACATTTACATGTGCTTGTTGGCCTGAAGCCAGCCCAGCAGCACAGCACATCCACATTGCAAGTCCGACTTTGGTGGCATACCGCCCGGCCGTCCGTCGACTTATAAACTACCCGTTGGTCAGCAGAGTTGGGGAACAGACAGGAACTGTCAGCCTCCCCAACGGGTACAGACTAAGAAATCCAACCGATGCACTACAGATATGCTACATTGAAAGGAGGGGATCTCAGGAAGCGATGCGGCTCAATGCAACGTCCTATGCTTGACCTCCCCCGTCCCGATCCACGAGCTCCGTCTTCCGTCCGGGCCAGTTTGCGGCACGGAGACAGAATGCACCTCGGTACCCGATGGACCTACCAGATTTGGTAGTGTACTTGGAGATATCAAATCCTGAAGCCACCTTGCCATACGGAATGCATCGGTTCTGGAATGGCTCTTTGAATCTGGCCGGCGGCGGTCAACGACTGCCAGATCGAGTTTGATACCGGATAGCTCTGGTCCACGACTGCCGGCAATCGGCGCTTGGCGGCAATTGCGGCATGCGCCAGGCAGCTGCCGACACCGACGTCGTCCGTGCCGGAATTCGCCGTTCCTTCCACAAACAGACAACGTTGAAACTCATACGAGAATTGTTCGTTTCGTTTACCTCCCGTCTGCCTGTTCAAACGAAGGCACACCAACTGAAACGTTGACTTTTTCATCATCAGGATGACATCCAAACCCCCAGGCCAGCAACCTATACCGAAGAACAACGCGAGACACGCATAATCCATGACACAAACATCGATGACCGCTACTAGTACGACGTCCAAAGTTCGGATGTTGGCACTCTTCGAGCCCTTCCAGAAACACGTTAGCAATGCCAAGGCCGGTCCACCGGTCTTCTAGAAGCGAAGCTCAATGTGTGGATAGAGGCAATCGCCAATGGTTGCGTCGACCGTGGCACCCAATGGAGTCTCTATTCAATTCTCGGTTTGGTGTGGAGTGATGATCCATCGCACCTCGGTCCACCGTCCCACACTTTGGCCGAAACCAGCGCCTCTTCTTTTTGATGACATCCCAGCACCATGCAACGTTATGTGCTCCAGAAGCGTTCGCAGTGGTTCGTCCGTCTTCAACTCTCCACGCCGTGTAAATTGACGCACAGTACACTCGGACATGAATCCTGGTCACCATGGTTAGCTGCTACGGGATTGGGCCTTACTACCTACAGTAGACACCCTAGTAAATCCGTAATCCAACTAATTCGGGTTCTGCGGGGAGCCTCTGAAGAACTTGCGTTTACTAGGCATCTTCCACTTACTAGGGTCACCATTACATACAAATGGCTAGTCCGGGCCACCACCATAATTGCATATACTAAGGAACTGAATCTGGACTTGCATTTTCTGGGGGTTGCATTTACTAGGGTGTCTACTGGACATTGTCGAAGCTCCGTCTGGGTTCTTTGGCCCCGCAGCTTCTCAATCGTGAGCGAGTCAGGCAATGGACAACGAGTTCACGATGTTCACAATGGGCACGACAACAAAGGACGAACGAGACGAACGACAAAACAGAAACTGCCAATGAGTACAGCCATCGGTTGACCTTCCGGTTACTTTCTACCTACATGTCTGAATACGTATACTTCGTCGAGACATTTTGCTGACTATTCGTAGGAATCTGCAGGCCCAACGTTTTTTCGACATCTTCCGCAAAACCACGCCGGCGTCCTGCCTAGCCCGACATGTGGGCTTCGATCAATTTACCACGTGGAACTCGGTCCATGAATTACACAGCTACCGGGAAGCGAACGAATTGACGGAGAGAAGCAGGCATCAAAGCACAAACTTGATCGGAGATTTTCCATCCACATTCACTTCGGTATCGATACCTTGGAGAACATAACCCTTTAGAAACTTCATCAGTGAAAGGTACTCCTTCGGCCGAACTGAACACGGATGCCTGTGCATACGGTACTCGTCATCTTATTGTGCACCGTTGTCCAGTCGTGGGCCACCAAGGTGCACATATGCCAGCATATAGTCGGAGCGAGGTGGGCGTACATATGTACGTCCTAGGACCCTGACTTTTTGGCCATGGATGAAGGCGTTATCGAGACATCTTTGATGACCATGTCCCTGCAAGGTTATCTCCGTTCATCCTGAAGATGGGAAATACTCTTGGCACAACATCCAAACAGAAGTCCTGGCGTTTTGGCTTTGGGCACGGAAACAGCACTTTTTGCTTTGACTAGGAGTGCTGAGTTGACAGAAGTTGAGGTCTGTGTACAGGCTTTGTGGCGCCCTACGATGAACAGGAATGCCTATGACCTGGTGGCTCTTTTTAAGGCCTGTTCGTTTCCGCAGTAGTGGTTTTCCCTTAACTGCCCTCTTAACGCGCATGGTCCGCAGCTGCAATCCTGTAACATTAAGGCAGCATTAAGGTAGGCCAAGACTTTGGCTGCAAGATGGAAAGAGGTGCTTAACATCCCCTTTCTACCTTTCTTCTTTCCTCCTCTTTCTTCCTCCTTTTCATCATCACCACCATCTTTTTCATCACTACCATCTTTTCATCACCACCATCTTTTCATCACCATCCTTTTCATCATCACCACCATCCTTTTCATCACAACCATCTTTTCATCACCACCATCCTTTTCATCATTACCACCACTCTTATCATCGCCATCCTTCTTATAGTATTTGCGACGGCCATCCCCTATATTTATAGGGGGTTGAACGTTATAGTTGTATTTAACCGTAGTTCTTACCGCACTACAGCTCAAAATCGAGCAGTCTGGCAGTAAGAACTGCTGTTAAGGATTTCGAAGATTCTGGCCTTCTAATTGGCCAGATCGAAGATTTGGGGTAAGTGCAGGTGGTTGCAGGTAGTTGCAGGGCGTGCATGAAAAATAAGGTTTTTTTAACGAACGCAAAAAGGAGCAGTAGAGCAGTAATGCGTTATATCGTTACTGCGACCCGAATACTGCAAAAATCTTAACTGGTTAACTTCTTACAGCGGAAACGAACAGGCCTTTACAGGTTCATCTCCGTCGCTTTTCGATCCCTCTGTGTCGACTCTTCTTACTTACCAAAGCAGAAGTTCATCTCGGTGAGAAATCTGACAAGGGCGAACAGCTCTCCTTTTTAGCAGGCCTCCGTGTGCAGAAACCCCCTTCTCAGCACGCGGATCTCGTTTTCATTACCAGCTTGCAGTACCTACCAACACTCTCTGCCACAACTAGGCTTTATTCAATTCTCTAGCCGACACAGCTTGTCCAAAATGTCGCGGTCGTTGCCAAGGCTAGAACACATGCTCTACGTAAGCTGCCAAAGATCGGATCGTAGCCACGGCACCATCGCAACGAAATGCGTCGATGTTGTGTGGAGAGAGTCCCGACAGACAGGTACGGCAGCAAGTTGACAAGGCCCACCTACAACTAGCGTTGACGCCATGTTCAAGCTTTTCCTTGGCACGACTTTGCAGCGGTGACTTGCTTCCAACGCTGATTCTATAGGGCGTGTCCGATGCATCAGTAAGTGCCTCCAAGTAAATGGTTTCAATACATACCTTACATTTACGACGGGTGCCTGGGGAAGTAGAGGGGTGGTCTTGGCAAAAAAGGATACATTTTCACGGCTAAAGACATAACAGTGGATTACGGGATGGTCGCATAAAGTCTTTTCCGGGTTAATGGAGGTGTCGGGCGCTTGCACTCTCATGGCCGATGCCGCTGCAACGTTTTACCTGTCACAATGGCTTGATGTCACCTCGCCAAACCCAAGATCGTCATGACGCTTGGCAGGCTGTTTCAGATCATGATATCTAGCGAAAGCCACACTGCAACCTTGCCTCAACCACATCAGATACCCAGTACAAGAATCTGTGCAATAGAAGACTGGGTTGTTTGTTAGTTTGGTTCTTCAGCCATGGGTTGAACAGGGCAGAACTGCAGCTCTCATTGGCCTCCTTCTAGTTTTCGTTTGAAGCAACCGACACGGAGACCAGGGCTTAGAACGTCACGAAAGCCTTTTCTATCTCTCTCCGTCTTATCCGGACGCCTCTTATGCCTTTTTCCGTCTTTTTCATGGTCCCCAAGTCTGAAGGATATAAGAAGGCAGTCCCCTATACCGCTTCTATTCAGATATGCTCTGTGGGGCATGTTGGATTCTAGATAATACAGGACATGTACAATAGATAGATAGATAGCACCCTTTACGCCTGCCCTAGAAGGCCTACCTTCCAGATTCCACCGGCAGGCACCGGGCCGGCCTTGCTGGAGGCCACAAAGGTTCTTACAACCTTTATGCCCGCCTTTACCAAGGCTACCATTTACTAAAGGAAAGGCAATACCTTCTAAAAGCCTTATAGTCACCTACTTAATTAGACTACCAGGCCTTCTCCAAAGGACTTACCTCTTACCTTCTACATCACACTTTCCTATATAAAATACTAATACAAGGTCTTCTATAAAATTACTCCCAAACTTCCGCATTAAATAGTAGCTGCAACTAAATAATTAAATTAACCGACCGCCTTTTTAAAAAAAAAAAATTTTTAACGTTACAATTGATTAACGATTTTACCGCTATACGTAATATCCTTTCCCTAATATAACCGGTACTACCTAATCGTAACGTTTAACTCTAGATTGCGTAGGGATAAACGTATAATCGAGATTACTTTAATTATTTAACTATAGCGTTAAGCCCTAATATAAACGGACGAATAATTACCCAATAGATTTAATTATTTAATTATAGCGTTAAACCCTAGACTCAATTAAATTAAAAAATCGTTACCCTTACCAATTATTTTAAAAACGTTTCAATTATAATATTAAACCTTAGATCTAAATATAGTAAAAACGAATACGACCGTACTATAAATTTATTATAAAAATAACCCTATCGTATAACGTAATTAAAAATATCCTTCGTATCCCTTTACTTTAATGAAAATTAGTCCGCCAAAAAATAGTAATATATTTTTACTATTTAAATCCGGATTTAACTTACCCTTCGTCCGAAGTTAAAAGTTTCCTCTACCCTTTAAAACGTATATAATAATAGGATAGCGGTCTCTTCTTTTTCCTTCGTTAATTATAAATTATATTATTAAAAATTCCCTTTTTATAATAATTAATATAATTAACCTATTAAATACTAAACCTCCTAAATAATTTCCTAATAATAATCTATTTAAAATTACGAATAACCTTCTAATTATATTAAATACGCTCCCACCCGAACTTATATATTATAACCGGTAATAATTATTTAATACTTATAATTATACTGAAATATTTATACCCCCCGGTAATAAATTTAAAAATAAAGCGCTAACCCCCCAACTACCCAGTAAATTATATATTAATTATCGGCCTAAAATAAAAGCCTTTTCGAAGAATTTAAAATAAGGAAACGGGTAGAGCTAAAGATATTAAAATAGGGAATTAAGGATAATAAATACTCTTCAAAAGGAGCCGGAAAAACTAGGAGGATAGTTAAATAATTATAAAAATAATAAATCGTCGATATTTTATTTATAACAAATAATTAACTATTTAGAATAGCAATTGCACAACGTAAAGAATAATAGAATTATCGATAATATAATTTAAAAAATTAACCTCTCTAAATTAATAGAAAAGTTAGAAGATGAAACGTAAGTACGTAATACCGCCGATAGGGAAAAGGTTACTAATATCCAAAAAATTATTAATAAAATAACTAAATAAATAAAAAGTTTTAATAAAGTAGTAAATTAGGCAAATCTATATATTACTACGATAGAAATTAAATTAACCTAAGCCGAAAATAGGATAATAAATATAATTAACTATATTTCTAATTTAAAAACCGTAGTAAATAATATTAGTAATAGGGCTTAAAAACTTAATTATAATATTTATAATAAAATTAGAGAAGTAATAATAAAGAAGGTAAAGAATTTAATATAAATAATTTAAAAGGTATTAAGATTATTAAAGGAAATATAAAAATATTAATAAAAGAAATTAAATACTTTCGATAACCCTTAATTTAAAAAATTCTTAAAGTTTCCCTTTAATAGAATTTAATACTCCTCTACGCTAAAACTAAATAATAAATATAGACCAATATAAGTTAATAATAATAATAATAAAAATAATAATATTTTTAGTATAGTAGAAGAAAACGACGCTAATTTCAACGCCCTTTTTAAAAGAATAATAGATACGCTACGCGGAAATTCTATATATACCAAATTTACTTCTAAATTATTAATTACGTAGAAAGTAATTTAAATTCTAACGATTATTAAAAGTACCCTTACTTTTAAAAAAAATCGCCTTCGTAGGGAGGATATCGGCTAATTTAACCCTTATTATAATAACCCTAATAATATTAGTAATATAATTGAAGAGAAGAATATAATTTATATTAATATTTATTATTTCGTAGACCGATTCAAATCCTTTACTAAAGACCTTATTTCGGGAAGGTCTATAGGAAAATAAATTATTACTATATTTTAAACCCTTTTTAATAATCCGGTAATCCGTTAATAAATAAACGAAATCTCACCTAATAAACGACGTAACTTCTATATCGGCAGGTTACCCCTCTTAATAAACGCTTTTATTTTAAAATTTTTACCCGATTTAATTATAGTTACCTAGAAATTCGTAGAGGCTACCTTAAAATTAAAAAATATTACCGAAAACGAATATGCTTTTATAAATTTTATTTAGAAAAAATTATGCTAAATTAGAATTATAAATATTTTAAATAGAAATGGCGATAATTAGTACGGAATTATAATCTAAATCTAATTTAGCTTTAATATTAATATTCGCTATTTTCTCCCCGCCCCTCCTAAAATAAATTATTTTACTAATTATATATAATTATTCGAAGAATTAAAGGCTTTACTATATATAACCGCTATTAATTAATACTTATATTTAATAAACAAGGCCTATAATTCCAGAGAATTTAAAAATACTATAGGATCCTCTAATAATACCGCTAAATAAGGATAAACGAATTCCTTATTTAAAAATTACACTAATTCTTTCTCCTATAATTATTCTAATTACTTTAAAGGATATTCTAAGGACCGCTCTAAAGACCGTTCTAAAGACCGCTTAAAGGATAATATACGTAGGGATAATATATATAGGGATAATATACGTAGAAATAATATACGTAAGGATAATTAAAAAAATAATTACAAAAATAACCGAAAGGACTTCAAACTATATAATAAAATCTATTTCGTAAATAACTATTTAGAATCTTTAATAACCGATTTAAATAATTATATATTTAATATTAAATCTATCTACAATAAATATTTTAAATATTTTAATTTATATATTATAATTAGAGCCTATATTAGGAAATACCGACGGTTAACCGCCGCTAAGAATAAAACTAAAAACATAGATAAAGTTTTAAAAATTAAATACCAGGACTATAATAGGTAGTTCGGCTCTAAGAATAAATTCTTCGCCTATATTAAAATTTATTAGGTTAAAAAGGCTAATAATAATAAAAATCCGATTCGTTTTATAAAATATAGTATTAATAATTATTCCGTAATCCCTTTCGTTAACCTAATTACCTATCTATCCAATTACGCAATTAAAAAAACTCTAAAAATTAACGAAAAAAATATAAAGTATAACCCTCTATCTATTTATACTTATTTAAAAATTAAAATTAAAACGGCGTTAAACTAATTATTTATAAAGGTTTATATTAATTTAAGAATAGGCCGGTTTATAATTTTAAAAATTTTATTTAATAAATTAAATTATATTATTATTATTAAAGCCGCAAAGTAAATCCGAAGCGTTAGAAAAGATTCATCCATTTAGGAATAAATAATTTTTTACTTATTTTTTGTCAGAAAGGAATCTAATTTATACCTAATATTAACCTTAATAAAAGTAAAAAAGTCAATTTAGGTAATAAATTCCTTAGAGGCAAACACTCTCTTAAATAATAATTTCATAAATTCTAAAAGCGGAATTATTAACTACAATAATACTAAAATAACCTTTAGCCGTTTCGACGAGTTTAGGATAGATTTTACTATCGATAAAAGATTCAATTTATATTACTACAAAATAACGACCGTTAAAAATATTATTATTAAACTAAATTAATAGGCCTACGTCCTAATATTATATAAACCACTCCCGTTAAGGCGCAATTTTAAATTCTCTACTAAATTCCCCCAAGCCCTAAATACTATTATTATAAATAAAACCCTCTAAATCGTATTCGTACAAAATAATAACCCTTTTAATATATTAACTATTCTTAAATATATTAAAATCGGGTCAATTATAGAATTCGAAAATATAATATATACTATAATAAATTAAGCCGACGTCGAAAACCTCAATTAAAATAGTCTTCCCTTGGGCGGAGCTGGATATACCCAAGGGAGGCAGTGAAACACCATTCTGCCCAAGCTAGGAGATTGTATATATATATTTTTTTTATTTTTTTTTGCTTTTCGGATTTTCTTCTTTTTATTTTGATATTTATTTATCTTTTTATTTTTTCTTAGTTTATTTTTTTCTTTTTCTTTTTCTTTTTCTTTTTCTTTTTCTTTTTCTTATTTTTCTTTTTCCTTTTTTTTCCTTTTCTTTTTCTTATTTTTCTTTTTCCTTTTTTTTCCTTTTCTTTTTCTTTTTCTTTTTCTCCTTCTTATTTCTTCTCCTTTCTTTTCTTTAATTTTTCTTTTATTTTTCTTTTACTTTTTCCTCTATTTTTCTTTTATTTTTCCTTTATTTTTGCTTTGTTTTTTCTTTATATATATATTTTGTTTTACCTTTATATTTATATTTGTTTTCAATTTTACATTTATTTTCCTTTTCTTTTTTCCTTCCTTTTACTTCATTTTTCTATTTTTTTCCTTTTTATTTTTTTATTAAATTTACATTTAGTTTTTTTATTCATTTTTATTTTTATTTTTATTTTTATTTTTATTTTTATTTTTATTTTTATTTTTATTTTTATTTTTATTTTTATTTTTATTTTTATTTTTAT
>MU839273.1:0-57024 GCA_030685235.1 Copromyces sp. CBS 386.78
TTTTGGGGTGCATTAGTGTGCCTTGGCGCACGGGAAGGGTGGGGCTACGGTGCCGGAAGACATTCATTACGGTGCGAAAAGACATTCTCATAATTTAAACGCATTTAGGTATATTTATTATAAGTAATTAGTAAATAAAAAGTAAGAAATTAATATTTGTAAATAAATATACGATATATAGGTATAATATATATATAAATATACGTACGTAATTATAACCTTTTCTCTTATACTATATAGGATTGATCTAACTTTAATTAATTTACGTAGTGGCGGATCAATTAATATACGTAGCTCGAAATATCGTAGTCTTAATAAGGATTATACCCGACTACCGGTAGATATTATAGGCGATTATACTATTGTAAGCGACTACTTTTACATAGTAATAAAAGCGATAAATATATTGGCTAAAGGGCTTAGAATATAATT
This sequence comes from Copromyces sp. CBS 386.78, assembly GCA_030685235.1. NCBI lineage: Eukaryota > Fungi > Ascomycota > Sordariomycetes > Sordariales > Sordariaceae > Copromyces > Copromyces sp. CBS 386.78. The sequence goes on from MU839273.1 coordinate 433, forward strand.
CTATATTTAGGAATTATAAGTTAATTTCATTTTATATATTTAGTAATATAAATTTAAATAATATATTTCTACTACTTCGGTCGTAACGCTACAACGGTTCTTATACTTAGTATTAATAGTGCTACCTTTTATACGCAATAGCAGTAGAGGGCCGGTATTTTCATTATTACAATCTCTTATAATATTACACTCGATAGAGAGACCGGTATTACTTACTTGCTTGCGACGCTATATGGTATAGTACGGTATAATATAATAGGCTACGTTATAATCGAAGTATAAAGAAGAGGAAAATAGAGTAGGCAAAAATCCTTTTTAAATAGATAGAGATTTATAAATTAATAGAGGTAATAAATATTGTACCTTTATTATTTATTCTAATTCGCTATACTACGTTTAATAAATAAAAATAAAAGTGAAATAAAGTAGTTAAATAATATAATATATAATTTAATAGCGAGTAAATAGCGATTTAGTAATATTTTACGCGTTTATACCTATACGGTAAAGCTAAAGTATATGGGATGTAAATATTATAGAATTACGACGAATATTACTAATTACCCGTAATTTAATTATCTATTATATTAATTATAAAAATATCCTATTTTAACGAATATTATTAATAGCCAAATTATATACTAATTCATCGTATTATTTATTATACCCTATATAAGGAAGAGCGATATAGTCGATATAAAATAATTTAGTAGTAGATTATCGTACACTATATAACTAGCCCGGGACTTAACCGACGAATTTAATAATAATAAGGAATATATCGCCAATAATATTATCGCTTAAAGTACCAGCTAAGAATATATTGAAAATATAGATATAATAATAACCGACCCCGCGTTACTATAATAGTCGCAATTATCCTCTTACGGCGGGGTTATAGATATATAATAATTAATAAATAATAGTAATAATAATGGTATTATATAAAGTATCGAATAGCCGGGTAATATTAAGTCGAATAATACGCTATTACCGAATAAATATTTGACAAATTCGGAGTCGGAATTAAAATTAATATTTAAAGAGGATAAGGATAGTAAACAAATTAGCCGAATTTTAGAAAATATAATAAAATATTAAGATATTAACTTATTTATAGGATTCGTAAATATCGACGAATTTCGTAATAGGGACTTCGATAATATTATAGCTTAAGTAACGCGTGTCGATATACTATTAAACGAAATCTTCGATATCGGTAATTATAAAAACTATATTATTGTTACTATTAATTCGGAACTATCTTCGGAGCCTTCTAATAACGAATATAATAGCGCGGAACCTATTTAACGTTAGGTAAAAGGCGATATATCGACCCTATTACCTATCTACTAAAATAAATAGATTAAAATACTAGAGTTCGAAATAGCGTTCATATTATTTACCGAATTAATTAAATTTAATCGCCAATATTAGGATACTTTATACGAAATCCTTCTTTTTATTAAGGGTAATAATAACGAAACACTTAATATATTTAAATCGCTACTACCCTAATTATCGATTCTCTATAAGAATTTATAATCCTATATATTAATAATAAATATATAGGAGGCGAATATACCGCTAAACGTATTAAAGCTTCCGATATTACCGGTTAACTTAAAGTTAAAAGAGCGTTAAAAAATCGAAATTATTCGCTAGCGATATAACGTAATTAAAGTAATTAACGTTATAAAAAAGGCGGCGAAAATAGCGGCGCGAATAAAGGGGAAAAATAGTAAAGAAATTCGTATATTAGTAAAGGTAATAAATTGTATTTAAGCAAGAATAAATAAACTTAGAAACTTTAAGGACGTAAGAATAAATATAATAAATATAAAGGGTATCGATGTTTTTAAAATTAAATTGCTGGTAATTACTACCCCCTTTATATTTTTCGACCTACCTACCCTTTTTAAGAATATTATCGTATTAAATATTGGTAAAAGAGTATATTATAACCCTAATTACTTTATTAATATATTTAGAGAATTTTTCGAATCCTATACCTAGCTATCGTTAATACGTATAATATTTAATTAATATACTTATATTATACTCCGGAATAGCGACGATTACAAATTCGACTTCAATTAAGAGTTAAATATAAAAAGCCCGCCTATTTTCCCTAGCGATTAGGTTTATTACCGCTATACGAAGCCTTACTATCCCTATAGAAATATTCTTAATTTACGAGTCTATTATAATATATACCTTAATAGGGTATACGACGTAGGACTAAACTACCGCAATAAGCCGTGCACATACAACTATAAACAAATATATTTACAAATATAGGAGGTATACTGGCATAAATTACTTATATTATAGAATTTTAAGGATATAAGTATTATTATACTAGTATAAGAACTACGAGAACTAATTTTAATAGATAAATTTATATATATCCTCGAAATTAATACCTTTACTTATATTAACGTCTATATTAATTATTAATATAACGAAAATTACTAAAACCCTAGTATTAAACCTGCGAGACCTAGATTAACTAAATAGTAAAGCGGACGTAGTTAATTAGAACTCTATATTAAATAGGAAATGCCATTTTTAAAGTACAATAAATATATACTCGATATGCCGTAGGACAAGGAGAACTAGTATTATATAGTGCGGCGAATAATCAGCCTATAGTACGGCGACTAAATTGTATATATCGTATTAATATGCTATACCTACCCTATTCGAATTGAGTTTAAATTCGAATATTTCTTACGAGAAATATTCGAATATAAGTAGGATTAATATCGCGAATATAACAGGGCAGCAGTGCATCTAACTACCTAGCCAAACTTAAAAGATAGGACGATGTTCGCTTGCTAACGAACATCGGGATATACTACTATATAGTTACAAGGTAACCCTATAACACTACCTTCCTTCAAAGGAGGCTCTGCAAGAGCCGATACTTAGAACCTTCCCTTAAAGGCGTATCGGTCGAGAGGCAGCTCTCAGGCTACGAAGGTAAGCATATAGTACTACCTAAAAGGCGCGGCCTCCGAAGAGGGTATACCTTTCTAATGGGTTCACCGGCCGGGCATTGGCTGCGGTTGTATTGTTTTCGTGCGAATGATTCCAAGGTTGCTCTCGGGAACCTCAAAGTGTCTCTATGGACGGAATGCAGCATCGAAAAACCCGCCCTTAATTGCCCCGGCCGGGAATCGAACCCACCGTGGTAAGCGAACATACTGTGATAGGGCAGTAGTGCATCTAACTACTTAGCCAAACCTAAAAGATAGGACGATGTTCGCTTGCTAACGAACATCGGGATATACTACTATATAGTTACAAGGTAACCCTGTGACAGCGAAGGTCGTATACCTATAATCTCTTTCCCGTATATCGATTTCATCGATGGGTTTAGTATTTACCGTAATTTATATCGTATATTAATAGGGTTTTATTTTATATTTGCCGGCCTAACGATAGAAGAAAGGTTACGATTAAAAGCTATTTTCCTGCTCATTCTTAGACCCTACGCTTCTAATTTCCAAGATATTACTAAAATACTTAAAACTATAACGAAATTGGACAAAGGTATAGTTATAAATATTCTTAGAAAAGGTAAGGTTCGACTATACGTATTTCCTATTTATTATATAGGGGATATATTATAGTAAGCGGAAAATTATAGTTTTAAGGGACTTTATAGTATAAAATTTTATTAATATTACTTTATATTTATAAATGCCGGCCGAATAGATAATTCCGATGTATAAATCAATTTCAATATTATTATAAACAGTCGATACCACTTTCAAATCCTCGAAATACAATAATATATAGTAATAATAACCAATATTAATACTAAAAAATATAGTACCCAATAGGGAATTAAAGACCTTTTCCCAACCTTAATAGATTTATTACTATATTTAAATATTATAATAAATCGCCCCCCAGATACAATATATTCGGAATTCAACAATATTATTCAAATAATATACAAATTATTATACAATAGTATTTTAATACTAACGGGAAAGGCGGAATATATTATATAGTTACGATTATAGCTTTTTCCACTAAGTTGGCAACGTTTACAATTACTATTTAACTACTATAAGAGCTAATAAATAGTTTATTACGGTAGATAATTAATTATTACGCTAGCTATATTATTATACTAATTGAAAAAGGATTGTATAAATATTCGGTTTTATAACTGTATACAAGGTAAAATAAGTAGAGATCCTATTAAATTAATTATAGAGACGTTAACTAAATTAGTAAAGAGTATTACAATTCTAATAGAGGTTAAGCTACCGAAGGAGAATTACTAAAAATTAGTAGAGATCGTTTACGAAGTACGCTACTTATATAATTAATTATATTTTATAATATCTATATCGATTATATTTACGTTAATTATAGGGATTCCCGGTATAGAGACTCCCGGTATAGAATCTCCCGGATCTAATATAAAGAGCCCGCCCAGCGGCGGCGGCGGCGGAAGTATACCTATTTAAAATTAATTGGAAAGTAATATTAAGGGCTAAAAACGAACGACTAAATATAAGAAGATTACTATTCGACCAAATATCTATATTAAAATATATTATAAAGATATAGCGAAGGAGTATACTTTATTAGTAAATTACAATATATTGCCGGGCGAAAACGAATATCGGTAAGTGGATTTAGTCCGATCTATATTATAAGAAAAACGGAAAGAGCAAGTCCTATTGTACCTCTAGAGGCGGACTGTAATTCTAAAAATTATTATACTTATATAATATTTAATAATTAAAAGGCTACAATCGTAGAAAATTGGACTATTATTAACCGATTCCCCTAATAGCAACTTTAAGAATATAATATTCGAAACGAATTATACTAATATCGAAAAAGTCTTATTAATAAAGATTAATTTTTAATAAATACTCCGACTTACGTAGTTTAATACCTTCCGAAAAGACGACTTAGAATTAATAAAGCAAATTAATTAATTAGCCCGTAAATACCCCGCCTTTTTCAATATAGTTCTATTATATTCTAATTATATTAATAACGAAGATAATAAAGGCGACGAGGAAGATAAAGCGAAATATTCTAGCGACCCTAATTATTTAACGCTATATATTATTAATAAGCTTTAATTAAATAAGAAGAAAGAATTAAATTATTATATAATTAACGAAAGATAACATTTACCCCTATATATTATATTCGACGAAATAACCGTACAATAATCTAAACTATTATATAATACTTATTATAGCGATTTTAATACGCCCGAAGGTAAACTATTATTCTTCGAAAATATAATTATTAAATAGGCGGAGAAGTTCAATTTTATAAATAAATATAATATAACTTATCCTAGAGTATTAATAATACTAATATTTTTTTAGCGCTTTATACTAACAATTTACGTTCAAATATAGCGACTATATTAAATACGTTTTACGTAGCGATAACAATTAGAAGGAATATCGCATCGGCCGTATAAATTACGTCTTTAAATAGGACTACTATATTAAAAGCTACATTTTTATCCTAATCACGCCAGTTGAACGTACGAATATTCGACACCCTATTCTAGACCTAAAAATTATAAAGACGACAAACGAACTACTAATTATTAATCTAACGGCTATACAGCCCGTTAAATTATATATAATTTATATAGATGGCGTAGGGATTATTTAGGTCGACTAAAACATTTATACCCTTTAAAAAAGGCCGACGATAAACAGCAATACCCGACCCAATAACTCTCCGACAATCAAATTTCAATAATTTCACACTTAAATTATATATAATACTATACCGGTAATAAATATTCGTAAAGAAGTTATATTATACAAATTTCCGCCCGTAAGTACTATCTAATAAATTAATAATATATTGCACTAACCTTTATACGTATACTAGCTATATAGTAGTTAATAATAATATTAATTTTAATATTTATAGCGACAGAATTATAGCTAGGGTAATCGTATTTACGCTAAGCTAGTAAGTCCAACCTATATTATCTCAGTTAACTAAACTAAAACGTACGTTCGATTAATAATAAAAAAGGATTTATACTATAACGACGAAAAAGGATTTATACTATAGCGTAAATATATTAATAAAACCTACCGAATAAATTAATAACTAATAGTACCACCGTATTCGTACTAAACTTATTAACGATTATACTATTATTATAAGTCCCTAAAAGAGAAATTAATTAACGAATACTAATAACCTATAACGATAAAGGGCAAACTCTTATCCTATCTTATTATCTTCGGACTAAACTCCCGGCCTGATACAATTACTATATTTACTATACGATATTTAATCCGATTTTCGCGGATTAACCCCCCCGGATTGATAATGCTAATATAAGAATTAATAGTCTATTCTACCTATATATAGCACTATTAATTTTACTAATATTAGTATATTAATATAGGCAATAAGAAATAAATAGAATACAATACTATTGTAAAATCTTATAATAAATAATTAAATAAAGGCTTTTTTCTATATTATTTCTCTATTTTTCTATTTCTATTTCTATCTCTATTTCTATCTCTCTTTATTTCTTTCCTTACCTATAATAATAATTAACTTATAACGTTCGAAATTATATAATATATATATATACGATTGTACTATATAGTAATAACTTTAATCGCATATTAATAAATACGATCGTACGACTGAGGGTAATAAGTATTTAATCCGGTATATAATTATACGATTGTACGTTAGTATAAACATTCGGTAAATAGTATATAATAGAAGCGTAACCGCTAGTGTAATCTATATTATAACCGTAATTGCGGTATTAGAATAGGGGCGCGGTCTAAAAGCGTAACCGCTAATATAGTCCGTATATAGGTTAAGGTCGCAGATTAGGATTGGGGTCGCAGATTGGGGTATTGAAATTAGGGTACTAGGATTAAGGTCGCGGATTGGGGTCGCGGATTAAGGTTACAGATTGGGGTCGCGGATTGGGGTATTAGGATTGGGGTACCGGGATTGGGGTACCGGGGTAGGCTTCGGGATTCGAAGTTAGGACGGAATATAAATTACTAAATAAAATACTAGTACCTACAACTATAAGCGTAATTAGCTGCCTTCTATCCATATATATAGTCTATATACCCGCGTTAGCACAGACCCGAGCCTATGCAGCGGTTCCAACGCATACTTCAGCGTATACTTCAGCGCGTTTCCTAGTAGAAACTAGATAATAGGATTTGGACCAATCAGAGGCCTTCCTCAGACTATAAGGATGGTTCTAGTGTTAGAAATGAGGATGTACAGGGGTAGTGCTTATGTAACTTAGCGGGTCTAGTGTGTTGTATTAACTAGATTTTTTGTAAGGGATTTCTAGGTATATAGAACTGAATATAATATATAGTCTTCTCCCTACTTCGAGAATACCCCTATACGTACTTATATTCTATAATTAACAGTCTTATATATTTTTATTACCGATTATAGTAAACCGAGTAGGATATAGTATATAGTAAATATCGAAAAATAATGATAATATCTCTTAATTAAGATTTTATTAAAGTAGGCGAAATTACCTTATTTAAGATTGAAAATTGGCTCTTTTAGGAAAAGGGCTTTAAATTGAAGGCGATAGGTCTCGATTTATAGAAGTATATTACCGATAACGGTACTAGAGAAGACTGGCCTATAGAATTAGAAAAGCCGGAGATTTTTAAATTCTAGGAAATCTTGGGAATTCCGGCCCCGGGAACCGGAATTGGACTAGTTACGGATAGTTAATTTTAATAGAATATTCTAGAATTTATTAAAAACTCCCCGGTTGTTAATACCCGGGCTTCTTAAATAATTAGAGGGGCTACGGCTCTTCTATTTATGGCTTTAGTTCCGGCTAGGCTGCCCGCTTCCTATGCGGCTTGGAAACTAAATTTTACTGTAGAATAGGACTATTACGACTATTAATTAACCCTTATAAAATATTATTATAAGAAGAAGGATTAGGATAAATTCTTTAAAAAGACTTTTACCCTAAAGGAGTAAATAGTTAAATACGTAGCGAAGTATTATTAATTAACCTATTTCCTAGAATTAATTACTCTAACTATTTAATATAATAAATTCTGCTAAATTATTAAATATAATAAAGAAAAAGTTAAAGACAACGTTAGGGTTAAATATTTCGCTAAAATTTCGATTATTACTTACCCTAAAAGTTAATTTAATTAGCTATTAAAATAAAAATAGATTATAATTATCGGTGAATTTTTTAAGGTTAACGAATATATTAAACGAGATAATTAGATATTTAATTTCCTTAAAGCGGTAAATAGACTTCTTAATTCCCTTTTTATTTATTAGGTTATTATATATTATATAAACCCGAATAGTAAAATTTATATATATTAAAAAATATTTCGGGAATTTAAGTAAATTATTATTAATATATTTCTATAAGGTACAAGTCGCTTTTAAATCCTAAGAGGTAGCGCGTTCGGTATTAGAATTATTTTCGCCGAAGAAATTAGAAAGGACGCCTATTCTAATAATTCTTAGGAGTAGAATAATAAGAGACTATTTAGCGCTTTTTATAATTAGGGAAGAAAGTAGGCGAAGAAGGCTTACCCTATTTACAAATATATAAACTATAATTTAAAGAATTATTAATATATTAATTAATCTATAACTTTTAATTAATAGTAGGAATTCCCCTTCCTTACAAATTGCGTTAAGGAAAATTATTCGAAAGATTATAGGTTCGTTCAACGAATAAAGGAAATTCGAATAAAGATTTTAAGTAAAGAATAAGGAGTGGGAATTACTTTCGCCTTCGACGAAAGTATTAACAGCGCTTAATTAAAAGGTCGGCGTATTAGTAATATTAGTTACGAAGCGAGTTTTTTAATATTAGAACTTTAATATAAGGGGCCTAAATATCTATTAAAAAATTTAGCGATTCTTAATTTAGGTACAATAATTCATATTTTCAATAAGGCCGGTCGTTTTAAAAGCCTTATAAAGACGGCGAAGGGAAATTATATTTAGGCGGGAGATAAATTTATTATAATCGAAGGATACGGGATAATCTACTTAATTATAAATAACGACGAAAATTACCCTATAAATTTTAAATTCGATAACGTCGCATTTATATTAGGGATAGCTTACAACTTTATTTCCTTAAAAAAATTACTAAAAAGAGGATTCTACTAGGATTAAACTATTAAATCTAATTATTTACGTCTCTATTTAAATAATTCCTTCGTTTATAGCTTCTCTTTAGAATTTAAATAATTTATATTAGAATACGTCCTCTTCGAAATATATATTAATTAATCCTCTTTTTATATATAATTTTACCAATTTACTAGTAAGACCGCTAAGAAACCTTAAAAAAGTAATACTTTACGTTAGCATCTTCGGCTTAATTACTTTAATTTAGAGACACTAATTCAATTAATTAACTAGGAATATAGAATCTATTTAAAGGGCCTAAACTTAATTTATTACAATTCTTATACGGTAGCTAAATTAAAGCGCTAAGTACGAAGGGAGGTCCGTAACGCATTAAAGGGCCTAAAGATAAAATTCGTAATCGATTTCTTCGATTATTTAATTATAAAGGCTAGCGGGGGGATTATCTCTAATTTAATAATCGTTATAAATTACTAATCTAAGTACGTATAACTTTACTATTTATTTAACCGGTTAATAAATTTAATTATTATTACGCTTATATTATTATTTAATAATTTAGAATTATATTATTAAATTAAAATAAAAGTAATTGAATATAATAATAAAATTACAATAACGAAACCCCGTATCGCTACTTTCCTCTCTTAAAGAAGAACGATTATTAAACCTTCGGCTCTTTATTTATAAATTTAAAATAGCGGTGCCGAATATTCGGGGGGTATAATTAAAGAGAAGGCGGTAGTAATAATAAACGGTATTCATTTACTTTAAGAATTTTAGAGAAAGATTATAATAGTAGTAGCTTACTTTATAAATAAAACCCTACGAAGGGAATTTAATTAAAAATCGCTAGAGGAACGCTTAATAGTATATATAATAAATTAAAACGGTAGGTAATAATAAATAATATTTAGGCTAACTTATTTAAAAATATACGGGTATAAAGCTTTTACACTTATAATCGATATACTATATAATTAAAAGAGGATTTAAAAATTAAAATAATACGCTTAAATTAAATATTTAGTAAGTTATTAGTTAATTAATATCTACCGTATTTAGAATCCGTATATTAATAAAGTAATTATTATATAAAATATTATATTTAATAAAAATAAAGTTTTTATAAATAATATTTAAACCTTCTATAATACCTTTAATATATCTTTCGAAGAATTAACCGTACAATTAAATAATTTCTATTAATTAAATATCGACGTTTCCAAACTTCTCCCTATTAAGTAGGCGGAAAATGAAGATAATAAGGATAAAGGTCCCGTAATCGAATCTATATTAATTATTATTAACGCCGTTAATTTACTTTTAACCAATCCGATCGAATTTATATTTATTTAAGAGTAAAAGGAAGTACCGGAATTGTATAATAATTAATAGGATATAGTATTAAATAAGGAGGAGGAGGTTAGAGCCGTGTATTTATCTCCTTTAAAAAATCTAATATCGTTTCTTATTAGCGGGTTAAATACTTCCTAATTACGAGAGAACTAGCTAATTTATAACTAATATTTCGGATAAGTAGGAGGCTTCCTAATTATACCTTCCCGCTTTAATATAATTATTTTTAAGGGTAACTTTATTTTGAAAGGAAAGTTAAATCGGTTATATTTTATAGAATTTAGGGTAGAAATACTAGAAGAGGAATTTTCGCTAGATTCGAAATTAACCTATAATAAAATTAATTACTTTAATATAATATACGTATTAATTATATTTTAATAATAAAATTTTCCTCCTCCCTTTAAATTGTATAAAGAATTATATTATTATCCCTTTTATATTATCTTTTATTAAACTAAATAGGAGTATATAACTAATTATAAAGAAAAGAAGTTATAAATATAAATTAATAAGAGCGAATAGAAGATTAATAATAAAGTCCCCCTTAATTCTATATAAGTATATATATATAAATTTAATATAGAAGGATTCTTCCTAAAGTATAAAATTCGTTTAATTATATAAAGAGATTAATAAAAATGTAATAGCGTACGTAATACGTACGTAACTACCCTCGTAATCCGCTCCTTATAAATTATAATAATTATTGTATTTTATTTTAATTTCGAATTTAAATAATATAATATTATTAATATTTTCGTTAATACGTATTTTAATAAATTTATTTATATACGGGCGCCCTAAGGATATAAATAGAAAGGAAAAATATTAAAATTATTAAAAACTCTCTATAATTTATATAAATCCTCCTTATTATAATAGAAGGAATTTATTAAAACCTTTTTAAAAATTAGCCTCTTAACTATCCCTATAGAGCTGTATATTTATATTTATTATAGTATAATAATTTTCTTCTACGTCGATAATATTATTATCGCTTATAAGAGAGAATACTTTAATTTAACTAACTCAGTCGTTGCTATATTTAAAGACTACTACTAATTTATAAATAGTTATAATTTTTAATAATTCTTTAATATCGAAATCTTTTAAAATAGATTAAAATAGTTAATTTGGCTATTTCAACGATAATATATTTTAAAGATTATAGAGAGCCTCGTATAAAATAGGAAAGTTCCTAATACCCCTATAATATAAGAAGAATTAATACTTTCTATAGAGATAGCCCCCTAATATTTAATTAAACGGTATTAGAAGGCTATTAACGAATTTCTCTATTTAATAGTTATTACTTAGCTAGACCTATTATTTACAATTTCCCGGTTAACTCGTTTTCTTATTAACCCTAATCCCTCTTACTACTACGCTATTAATTAATTTAAAGCTTTTATTAAAAATATTATAAATTACGTATTATAATTAGAGGGTAAATATAATTTCGACGTATTAATAGATTTATCCTTCGCCAATAATATATTTAATTATAAAAGTTTTTAAAAGTTCGCAATATAATTATTTAAAAGTACGGTAAATTAGCGAATTAATAAATAAAATACGGTTATAACCTCTACTATTAAAATAAAATTACTATCCTTCTCCTAAAGAATAAAAGAAAGTATATAAATAAAGCGCTTCCTCTAAATTCTTATAGTAAAATTTGAATTCGATATTATCCCGTTAAAATACAATAATAAGTAAACGATCCGCCTTATTACGAAAGAAAACGCTAAATTCTAAATTAAATTTAAATATATCGATATTTATAATTATTAATTTAAGGAGGGGTAGTAATAGAGTCTCTTTAAAATTTACTACGTACTTATTAAGGAAATAGTTACCGATAGTTTAACGAAAGCGCTACTAATTAATAAATATAGGGAATTTATAAACTAATTGAATCTTTAAAATATTAGGGTAGTAAGGGAGGAGTTAAATAAGCCGTTACCTAAGGTAGAAGCGAACTACTTAATTATAAGGATTTACAAAGAGGATTAGGAGGAATAAACTCTATCGAGTAATAAAAAGGGAGGAAACGGTAATTATAAATATAAATTGCCTACCTATATAATATAGTAGAAATGACTTTTATAAAATAAGAGGGTTTTATATAATACGCAATTTATATAAGGAGGAAAAAGGAGTAAAAATATTAATCCTAATAGGGTTCGAACCTACGACTTTTGGAAATAGTCTATAGGCTACTAATAATATTAATAAGTATATTATAAAATATATTTAAACGATAAAAATAATTTAAAATTTAACTTTAACGCTTTGACTACTAAATTACGAGACCCGGGTCGTTATTGAAAATTAATATTATTAACCTTCCTTATAAAGGGGAATTAATAGCGGGTAACGCTTTTAAAGGCGACCGTTAGGGGAAATACGAAAAAGGGACTAAAATTGTAAATAGCTTTATATACCAGCTTTCTAAGCACCCTACCCAGTGTAGTTGGGGGGGTATATTAGAAATAAGGATATACAGGGGTAGTATTTATATAATTTAGCGGGTCTAGTGTGTTGCATTAACCAGATTTTCTGTGAGGGATTTCTGGGCACACAGAACTAAATACAATACACAGTCTTCTCCCTACTTCGAGAATACCCCTGCACGTGCTCATATTCTACATCTAGCAACAAGGCTTGTCAAAATGTCAATGCTTGGCCAGTTATCTTGCCTAACATTTGAGCCAAGCCTTGAGCCCCCCCCTCAAGCCTTGTAAGCTTCCTCATACTACCGCTACGGTAAAAAGGAGGCCGAAGGATGAGATTAGAAGAGAGCTTTGAGTGAAAGGCTTACCTCAAGCCCCATTCACGACAAAAAGTCTGTGGTCCAGCCATAAAACATGCTCGTCTGAATGCTGATGGGGCAGATATCTTGCTCGTCTTTGTATCTGCATTGCTGGGTGACAACAAGAAGGGTTGCTTACCTCTAGCAGTCAATCACTGTGTGTATCGTTTGACGCCAGCATCGCTGGACTTTGGCAAACGACGTGTTCTCACCTCCAATGCTCTGTGCCGTTTCGATGACTTGCGGTATCCGTACGAAACGACAACGGCCATCCATGTACGGCATCCGAAAAACCCTTCTCGTCTAAGCTTTTAATGGGACGGCTTGCCCATTTTATATTTTTTTACCTGAGCAAGTTTCTTCAACCACACACCTGTTCGTGCAATCTAGAAGCTTCAGTCTTCCATCTTCACCCCAATAAGCGGTTGAATGAGCAATTCTTGGTTTGCCCCAATTGCTAAGGTATGGCCGCTGGCGTGCCAGTCAAGCTTGCATCACTCACTCCAAACACATTGATTGTGACTGTACCCCATTGCAAACCAATGAAACCTCTCACATATGCCTCGTTTCTGTCATGGTGCTAAACCAAACAACAAATTCGTATGTTATAAGCCCTAAGAGCCGATGGCGTGGAACTGTTAAGGGGTGACGGCAGAGGCAAACTTGGGAGTCATCATCCCATGCACCGTGTGAGAGTTCCGCGTTCACTTGTCGTCTGGAAAATACCTAGTTAAAAGGGCCCAGCGCCCAGCTCTGGTCCGTTCGTTTTCCCTTCACTCAGCTATATTTTCAAGATGAGAAGCAACAGTGAATGGGCCTTGGGGTCGTCGTGGTCTCTGGGTGGACCCTCAGCGGCACAGAGTGCCTCAAAGTTCCTCCTCTTCCTCCAAATATAAAATCCTCCCTTCCACCAGGCACTTGATCCTGTTTCCTCACCACCAATCACCTGAAGCTATATAGCCTGTTCTGCTTTTTTCTTCCATTGACAACAGGACTGTCACCGCCAACTTCCCAAGTCAACCCACTTCAAAAACCGACAAGATGGTGACCTTCAAGTCTGCTCTTCTCACCCTTTCCGTTGTTGGCTCCAAGCTCGTTTCAGCCATTGCGATCCCCGGCAACGGCACCACCCCCCACGATCAGTACTCCTCTTCTGTCGGTGTGCTCGGCTGCAAGATCGATATCAATCGAGTCGCCTACTGGCCCTCTTCCGTCGACTGCGACCAAATCTGTGTGGAGGTCACTGCCAACGGCCGCTCCGTCACTCTCTTGAAGATTGATCAGTCCGGTGGCGCCTACGACATTTCCTTCGACGCATGGAACTATCTCAAGACCGGCTATCCGGCGGTCAAGGATCACATCTCGCCCGGCGGTGGCTTCGCCGCCGACTACAACTTCGTCCCGGCCGAGAACTGCCGCCACCTGATCAAGACGGCATCCGGAAAGCTCCCCTTTACCGCTGCCAATTCCATGAATTTCATCAGTTCGTGCACCGCCGGTCGCAACAGTTGGGTGGGCAACAATCACGAACTCTGGAACGTCTTGGACTCAGTTTGCAACCACGGATTCAACGAGCTTTGCACGCTCGCCCCCGGTGCCAACCAGGCCACTTGTGAGCACCCTCTTGGCTCCAACGATGTTTTGACGGGCCAGGATGTCTTGAACATCCTCTACCCCAGCGGCGAGGTTCGTGATGCCTAAGCACATCACATCACATCAAAGACCAGCGGCACATGACACCATTTCGACATATTTTCCCTTTTTCTTTGAGATACCACGGCGTTCAGGACGGGATAACATGAAGGAGGAGGCTTGCTTTCGGATATTAGATGGGTGCTGGTTATGGGCGCATGGGTGTAGTCGTAAAGAGTTGATTGAGAGATGGTGGATCGAGGAACTCAAATCTTGGTAGACTGCAGGAACTGAACATCATGCTCCCTGCTCGTAGCTTCCTAGTCAATACTGGCTTGTGCTGGAAGGAATGGCATCATCCGTTTTGGCCATTTTTTTGTTTTTCGTGATCGTGACTTCTTCATTTGGGCATACCTGTGCACCTCGCTTCCTTTCAGTTGTTGTTGCAAATTTTCAGCAGTGAGATGGTTCTGGGAAAGTGGAAAGTTCTGGAGAGGTTTACACTATGCATACATGCGGAGGCGGTGGAGGAGGAGTTCAAAAGCTCGCAGGTCACTAGGGTTACGGTCTGAATACCTTGGGTAATCTACCTGGTGATTTCGGCTTGTCCCGGAAGGCATGACATCAACCATGTCGGCCAATATCGAATTTCCCTTCCCGGGTCGTGACCTCTTCATTTGAGTTTCCTTCCTTCTTCGCTGGAAGATAGCCAAGAGTTGGGGGACGATGCATGTAATATGCAGAGGGGACTCCGAGTCATGCACACCCCATTTTTGCAAACTTACATCGGGTTCCTACATCACCGCAGTCATGACAGTCGGAACGTACGCCCTACCGAAGTTTTCCTCACACCAATACCTTACTTAGACCTAGGTTGACAACCCAGCCCGTTTCTCCTCTCGAAGCTGACAATCTAGAATTTTTCCACATCTGTCATTCACCAAACTTTATCTCACGGTGAAATCCCGAAAAAATGTTGCTTAAGGCCAGTTCGTTTCCGCATTAGGGGTTTTCCCTTAACTGCCCTCTTAACGCGCATGGTTTGCAGCTGCACTCATGCAACATTAAGGCAGCGTTAAGGTAGGCCAAGACTTTAACTGCAAGATGGAAAGAGGTGCTTAACATCGCAGGCTCTCCTCCTTTCTACCTTTCTTCTTTCTTTCTCTTTTTTTATCCTTTTCATCATCACCACCATCGATCCTTTTCATCATTAGGTACTAGAGGTACCATCCTTTTCATCATCACCACCATTGATCCTTTTCATCATCACCACCATCCTTTTCATCATCATCGCCATCTTTCTTATCGTCACCATCCTTCTTATCATCGCCATCCTTTTCATCGTTACTATCCTTCTCATCGTCACTCCATTGTCTTTGCTGCGACGGCCATCCCCTATATTTATAGGGGGTTGCACCTTATAGTTGTGCTTAACTATAGTTCTTAACGTACTACTGCTCAAAATCGAGCAGTCTGGTAGTAAGAACTGCTGTTAAGGATTTTGAAGATTCTGGCCTTCTAATTGGCCAGATCGAAGATTTGGGGTAAGTGTAGGTGGTTGTAGGTGGTTGCAGGGCGTGCATGAAAAATAAGGTTTTTTTGACGAACGCAAAAAGGAGCAGTAGAGCAGTAATGCGTTATATCGTTACTGCGACCCGAATACTGCAAAAATCTTAACTGGTTAACTTCTTACAGCGGAAACGAACTGGCCTTTACTTGGCTCCTATTGTTTGCAGACTAACCAAACAATTCAGATCACCAAGCCACTTGAGCCTCTCCTTTGCCTCCATCTCAGAACGCTCAATAAGGCACCCTCTGGCCAGCCCACCAAGTTGCTTCTTTTCCTTCAACATGTCACCGATGAGCATGTGGATCTCGAGAGGCAGTTTCGTGAAGGGGGAACGACCACTCGCAGGAGGGGTGTTGGGTGAGGGCATCTCCATGTCTTTGGCCTGCTTCTTCTTCGCTTGCGCCTTTTTGGCTCGCGTCTTTTTCGCTGGCATCTTGGCTTTCTCATCACGTTAGCTAACGAAGCTTTATTGGGCAGTCGAAGAACAGCTACCTTAAAAGGAATAGAGTAGTGCTGTGGAATATGGTAGGTGGGTTGCAAGTTGTATGGTGGTGATCGGATTGCATGGTGTATCGGTGTCGGCTTGACGGCCGTAAAGGAGATGTGAAGTACCCGGGATGCCTCGAAAAACTCCAGCTGGGGGCCTGGTCAACTTCATCCATACAAGACGAGATCGACCGTTGGAAGCTCATCTATGTGCTACGCGGCGGGGGTTAACGAAAACGCGCACAAGGAATCGGGTCGAATATGCTCACCCATCTTCTGTCTCCCAGTCCAGACGAGACATTCTGTTGGCTTCCATCAAAGGTTGCTCTCATTTCCATCCTCAACACAGTGCCCTCGGATAATACCAACGAAGCGGTACCTTCACCCAGAGGCAGTTCTCGTCTGAACTCATGGCTGACTCCCACCGCTTTTCGCCTGAAGTGTGCGGGATGGATTCTGCCAGCCCTTGGCGGTTCACTTCACCAGGCCTTTGCTCCACCCAAAAACCTTCTCGTCCCGTTTGCACCTCCTCGCCGACAGTGAATGGTATGTGGATACCTCCCGTCCCATTCACGCGCGGGAGAGCTCCCATTCACGAGCAACAGGTCAGAAATATTGGCCCTCTCCTCTAGATATAAAATCCCCCCTCCTCCCACCACTTCTTCCACTTTTGAAACTTCCTCACAGCAACCAACAAGCAGTCTTGAGGTCCAGTCTTCCAAGTCTTCTGAAAGCCAAACCAACCGACTTCGACAAGCATCTTCTACCATCACCGGAAAGATGTTCTCCAAGACCTTCATCATCGGCATCCTCGCCATCTCTAGCACTGTCCTCTCCTCGGTCACTGCCGCGGCCATTGCCAACCCTACCCCCGCTGCTCTCGACATCACCGCATCCAGCGATGGCCGTAACGGCTCGAGACTCGCCGCTGCCGGCGACATTTGGCTCACACCCCATGACCACTACAGCTCCTCCGTCGGTGTGTTGGGCTGCAAGGTGGATGTCAACCACTTCGCTTACTGGCCCGAGGCCATTTCCTGCAACGACTTCTGCGTGGAAGTCTCTTACCAGGGCCGCTCCGCTCTCTTCATGCACCTCGACAACAGTGCCAGCGCTCACGATGTCTCGTTCGAGAACTGGAACTACCTCGAGACAGGTTTTCCCGCCAGCGAGAAGAACCACATTAAGCCCTCCGAAGGCTTCACTGCGCAGTACAAGACTGTGGACCCCAACAACTGCCGCAGCTTGATCAAGACCGCCTCAGGCAAGCTCCCCCTCTCGGCAGCCACCGCCATCAACTTCGTCTCGAACTGCGTCTTGAACCAGCCCAACTCCTGGGTTGCGAAGAACTTCGAACTGTGGAACATTTATGATTCGCAGTGCAATCTCGGCCACAACGAGATTTGCGAGACGCCCGACTTCAAAGCGGGCTTCAACCAAGCCAAATGCGCGCACACCCTGGGCAGCCAGGACAAACTCGTTGGTCAGGATGTTTACAACATCCTGTACCCCAGTGGCCAGAGTGAGGAGATCAAGGGCCCTGGTGAGGCCTAAGTGCCTCGGGCTGACCTCGCTACAATCTTCGACAACGACAACATTTTCCTCTCTCGCAGTTTGACAGTTCAGCATGGTTCCCGTCATCATCGATTTCGAGGAACACACCAGGAGAGCGTTGGCGTTCAGGTATGGAACAGGCAGGAGTTTATGGTCTAGAAGATGGTCAGCAAGGCACATGATGTAGCTCTGGACTTTGACATTATGGAAAGCATTCGGCATGGGATTGATAATCAGAAGGAATAGGGAAGAATCTCCGGGTATTCGAGCTTCTAAGCTCAGTTAGATAGCAGCATATGGTCGATGCTGGCTCCGGTAGATGATGGGATCATGAACGCTTTACCACATACTCGCATCCGAAGTTTGGGTTTCGTGAACCGTGATGCCTGCTTGTGAAACATGAACTATTGCATGTTCCGATGCGTACGCTGGTGTTGACATTTCTTCCCACAAGACACAATACGGAAAACTACCATTCAGAATGAAGTGACGAAGCAAATGCTGGTGTAAGATGGATGTGCTGGTATCATAGGGCATCATAGGGTGGAAGCAAGTGCGACTAAACGGCTCTATTTATTTGGGAAAGTGGTCTAGCCTTGTTGTAACTCATGAAATGACACCGAGAGGGAACGATGTGTGAGAGATCCAAAGACAAGAGGAAGAAAAGTACAATCCAGGAATGAATGTAAGAGATAACTGGAACTGACCTGCCTGCGAGGAAAGAAGACTGAACCTTGAAGGCCTAGGTTCTTCCCACATCTTATACTCCAAGACAACCATCACAGGCAAGTCTGAAAGCGCGCGCCAGCAACGAAGGGATTCCATGTCCCTACCCCAGCTTCATCTTGAGATTTACGCATCCTGTGGAGAGGAACGAGCGCTTTTCGACCTTGATACTGCATCAACAAAGCTCAGGAGCGGTAACTTGAGGATGACGGGTTCCTGAGCTACCCGCGGGGGAACAAGGGGCGGCAAGGGCGGTATCAAACAAAGCCAAGCCCTATCTAGAAGGTCAAAGGAAAACGTTCTTTATGAGAGGAATCCCACCAGCACCAACAAAGGAAGCCATCCCGTCGAGATGAGGGGCAGCGCGCGGGATGCTCAAAGCAATGGTGCCCCTCACTAAACCGTACGTATTGTGCCCCTGGACGACGCGTAGGAAGTAGAAAGACACTTACTCGGAGAAGGAAAGGGAAGTGAAACCTCGCGAGAATGTGAGTCTTTTTCTCCTTGTTAATGCCCGGAGACTGGGGCAGTCCCGCTGTAGCAGATTGATATGCCAGACCAAGTCTCCTCTCGACTAAAGAATCCGTTGCTTTCTTCTTCCCAACTTGAATTTCGATATCATGGCTGTTCGGCATCGCTTGGGATACTACCAAGGCGATTTCGCTTCGGAATACGCGCATCATGGATTGGAATGCCCTAGGCTGGGGTCTGCGGTTTGGAAAAGGGCGAGCACAGCTTTTGGCAGAGTTGATGCAAAAAGGAACAAGTATTCCAGCGGTTCGGGCGATGGAGAAGCAGGGCAATGAGAATTGATAAGTAGCCAGCCAAAAGGAGATGTTCAGGAAAAGAATCCAAGGAAACCATTTACAAATCAGAAATTGGCGTTTTGTACCCCACCCCACGCGTCACCCACCGCAGTCGCCAAAAACACTCGATTCTGTGGACGTGCCTGCCTGTGAAATGTAAGGTGTCTTGCATATTAGTTGCATAAAGGTGCTTTGTATCTATTCCCAATAGTAACTGCCCGCAACACAAAGCAGGAACAATACGAAGAAAATTGTGGAAGGGGAAATGTCAGATGTCGAAATCGAGTGACGAGCTGACACGAGCTTACAGCGACATAATCGAGGCGAAAGAAACGTGTGGGTAGACATAGACAACCCTATTTGCTTTTGTCTGGAGGTGTAGAAGTGCATAAGGTACCTTAAGAAACACGTAATCTCGTAGCTCGCAACTCGTGAAATGTTCTCCGTGAGGATGAGAACAGAAAATAGCCCTGGCCAGGCCTAGTCTATACAAGGAAGAAGAAAATGAGAAAGATCGCAGGGCCCCTTGACTCTTGAGGTTTTGGGAGGCATGCCAGGAACTCTGGTCTCTGGAGTAGCAGTTGAGTGAACATCTGGATGTGCTCGGTTCGTTCTCCGAATGATATCCCAAAAAGAAAAGAAAAGAAACCACTTATGGAGATCCTCCCGGAAAAAAAATAAAAAAATAACCATTTTCGAAAAAGTCGTGTGTACAGGAAATACGCCCATGGTATCCATCGTCAGAAGAAAAAAAAGCGGAAGTGAAAATGCCGTGAGACTCTACGTCTTTCGTAGCTCATGATGGATGCCAAACCCCGGTCACCCTCGCCACACGAGGACGAGAAGAGCACCGATCTGAGGGCTTGATTGAGCCTTTGCCATTAACATCTTTTTGCGGGCTGAACTTAAAGGTAACCTGTCCTGTTAGCAAGAGAATGACACGACTGTCTGTGTGGAAGAAAAGACAACTTACAGCAACCACATCCCATCAACAGTCTCAGTCAGGTCCCAATTCAAAAAGGATAAGCAACATCCACAACCGGCAACCCCCCCTCCAACCCCGTCTGAATCCCCAGCGTATGTCCCACCCCACAATCCGGCTGATTCGTAACCGTCAAATCCGGAAAATTACACATACGATCCTCTCCCCACTGACACCTCGCATCCGCAATATTCCACAACTGAAAATTATCCCCAACCCAGGTACTGGCACTGCCCCCCGCATTCTCATTCCTGCACGAATTGACAAAGTTCATGCTATTAGCCGCCGAAAACGGCAACTTGCCATCGGGGGTATGGATCAAACCCCTACACTCCTCCGGGTCAACAACCTCATAGGTAGCATCCACCGCACCACCGACTACGGGGGAAGCCGAAGCGGCACCGATGCCGTTCTGGAGGTAGGCGTAGGCGTCATAACTGATATCGTGGGCGCCGCCGGACTGGTCGATTTTTAAGAGAGTGACGGAACGGCCGGTGGCGACGGAGGTTACGCGCACGCAGATGTCGTTGCAGGAGACGGAGGAGGGCCAGTAGGCTACGCGGTTGATGTCGATTTTGCAGCCGAGGACGCCGACGGAGGAGGAGTACTTGTCGTGGGGGGTTATGCCGATTGCTTCGCCGCGGCGGCGGACGGGTTGGACGTGTTGGGGGATGGTGGCGGCGGAGGTGAAGGGGGTGGCTACTGTGGCCAGGAGGCCGGAGAGGGTGAGGGCTTTGGATAGCATCTTCATTGTATGGAGTTTGTGGTTTTGGTTGGCCGAGAGAGAAAGAGTTAGTCTCGTTGAAGGTGGGCTTTGGAGTGAGGCAGCTAGCTGGAAGAACTTGATCAAAGGGAGTGGTTGATGGGGTTTATGTGAAGCTGGCTGGAGGAGAAAAGGACGAGAAGGTTAAATAGGGGTATTTTCCTCTTTTTATAAAGGCGTAAAAAACAATCAGCAAGTCCCAGATCACGGAAAATCAATAATGTCCGATGCTTATGTAGAATCATGAATTGCTGTATGCCGTGACTAGGAACACCGATTTCCACGCGAGGAAATCTGCAAGGACAAAGGGATGTGCATTTTGCATGGTGCGTGCCCCTGAGCCACCCGCCCGCATGGAACAAAGTCAAGCATCTTGAACGTGAAAAGAAAAACGTGCTTTGGTGGAGGTGAAACGCGCAATAAACAAAGGGTCAGTGGCTTGTGGCGTGCGGTCGAGTTAGGTAGTCTGCACATGGCTGAATCTACCGTGGAAATGGTTTTGTGTTTATTGTAGAATGTACCAAAGTCTCGGTCTCAGATTTTCCCCAGACTTGCCCTTATCCCGTTCATGTCGCTTTGTGTGTGCCGTTGTCCCCATGCATCCTCCCGGGGGTCTTTGTATCGGCTCGGAATGCGGCAAAGAGGGTTTCCCGTTGTCCAGGATAAGCAAGCTTGATCTCCCTCTCCCCGCAGAATCCGATGCGGAGGTCATCCTCCGAGGCCCACATAAAGTCCTGGTGTTCTATCGGATTGAGAACGACTTGCGGGTGGCTCTGCAGACCGTCCTCATCCTCGACAAAGACCAGAAAGGTGAGCTTTCGATATCGGCCTTCCCCCGATGCTCCTTCAAACTCGGGTTGGTCGAGAAGTCCAATGACATGTTTGAGGACAAGGCCCGTCTCTTCGACGAGTTCACGTGCCAGGGCGTGGGATAACGTCTCGTCTCCTAGGTCAACTCCGCCGCCGGGTGTTTCCCACAGGTTGGGGAAGCCATCTGTTGCCGCGCGCTGAATAAGGAGGATGCGGCCTTGGTGGAGGACCACGGCACTGACAATCACGCCCTTGATTGTGGGGTTGGTCATGAGGTACGTCCCAAGCGAGACGCCAAACTGGTCGAGAGCCATGGCGAGGTCTGTTGAATGTTGAATGTTGATTGTTGTCCCAGAGTCTTGGTTGCGCAATTGCTTGTCGCCAAAACGCAACAAAGAAGTCTGGGTGGAAAAAGACCTTGGCGTCAGGGAAAGGTTGGATGCTGCTTTCCCTGGATTGCCCCAGCTTTTGACTTCCGTTGTCACCTTCTGCGAAATCTTGCGTAACGTGGAAATTACTTCATTTGGGGAGGCCCCACGAACACAACGGTTTAGGCAGGAATAACTTGGGCAAAAGGCAGATAACCCGATCGCGGCTGCCTGAAAGCCACGCATCGCTGACGCTCTTTCCCTGTGTACAGCCCGTTTGGCAATGTTCTCATTTTGGCGTTCGATAAGGTACCAACGGGGAAGCTCCTGCCTAGTCAGCAAAAGAACGACTGTTTTGAGAGGGGCAGCCATCAATGAAAATATCACACGTGCAACCAGATTCGCTAGTTGAAAGAATCCTTTGTTCTCGCCGAGTGTCCAAGGAGTGTTCCATTCGATTGTCAATTACACGGATGGAATGGCCCGCCATCGCACGCGCGCTGAAAAGAACACCTCTGTTTGCCCCACCTTTTCAGGGGCTTTAGCGCTCCTGGTTGGCCATTGCCCCCACCACTCAGCGGTCTTCGGTGCGACCGTGACGTGGCGTCCACTGTTTTGTTTGCTTTGCTGGCTGTTAACAACAAAACATGGCGACTCCATTTCCACCAACACCATGTCCTTGTCGTCCATCTCCCGCTCAGCCCTACCCGCCTTCAACACCGCCCGTCATCGATGATCCCAAGTTCACCATGGCGACCGACTCCAGCACCCAGACCGAGACGCTGCCCGAGATGGACGAGGATGACTTCGTCATCATCACCCACCAAGAAGCCAACGCATCGCGGCGCCCGCGCTTCCTGAACGATATCAGCGATTACATCGACAGCATCGCCGAGGAGCTATGGCCCATCAACAAGAAGATCCACGACAAGCCCGAGCTTGGGTACGGCGAGGTCATTGCCCACTACACGTTGACGGCGTACATGAAGACGCAACCAGGGTGGACGGTGACGCGGTCGGCGTACGGCATGAAGACGGCTTGGCTTGCTGTTTACGACACCGGTAGACGGGGACCATGCGTTTCCTTCAACGTTGAGATGGGTATGTCTCCTTTCCCCTCCCATCACCAACAAGTTCCAGACGATCACTGACAAACTCCCACCCACCCCAGACGCACTTCCCGCCATCGGCCACGCCTGCGGGCACAACCTAATCGCCACTGCCTCCCTCGCCGGCGCCCTCGCCACCGCCCACCTCATGTCCCTCCACTCTCTCCCAGGACGCGTCGTCCTCTTCGGAACTCCGGCGGAAGAAGGCG
Organism: Copromyces sp. CBS 386.78; assembly: GCA_030685235.1. Lineage (NCBI taxonomy): Eukaryota > Fungi > Ascomycota > Sordariomycetes > Sordariales > Sordariaceae > Copromyces > Copromyces sp. CBS 386.78. Next base: position 24,799 of record MU839273.1, read on the forward strand.
GCGGCGGAAAGATCCGTCTCCTAGCCGCGGGTGCCTACAAAGACCACGGCGTCGACATCAGTCTCATCTCCCACCCCGGCACAGTTGCTGATTGCGCCCTCACCCACACCACCGCCTACATCCGGATCAAGGTAGAATATTTCGGTCGGGAAGCGCATGCCGCTGCCGAGCCGTGGTTGGGAGTTAATGCGCTGGACGCCTTGATCACGGCTTATAATGGCATCTCGGTGTTGAGGCAGCAGACTATGCCGAGCGATATCATTCAGGGACATATCACGGATGGCGGGGCTAGGCCGAATATTATACACGCGTATGCGGCGGGGATCTTTGTGATTAGGGCGGCGACGCAGAGAAGGCTGGAGGAGCTGGTTGGGAAAGTGATGGGCTGTTTTGATGCCGGCGCGATAGCGACCGGGGCCAAGGTCAAGGTGACGCGGTTGATGGCTTATAAGGATCATGTGCCGAATCGGTTGCTGGGGAGGAGTTACGTGCGGTACTTTAACCCGCTGGTTCCTGAGGAGGGGGATGGAGGGAGAGATGGGGATGGCAATGAGGCTGGAGGACCAAAGAAGATTTCGGAGGATCAGGATGTCGATGACATGAGGGGGCAGAGTGGTGCTAGTTCGGATCAGGGCGATATTGCTCATGCGATGCCGAGTATCATGCCCTGGTTCGCGATCCCACCGGGACCGGGAGGGGCGGGGCCGCATAATCCGGGGTTTGCCGAGAGTGCAGGGACGAGATTGGCGTTTGAGAGGAGTTTGAGGGTTGCCAAGGCGTTAGCCGGCACGGCGGTTGATGTGTTGACTGTTGATGGCCTGTTGGAGGAGGTCAAGAAGGAGTGGAAGCGCTCGATGAACGGAGGCAGGTAAGGCACAGTACGACGTATGACATTACGACAGCGGTACAGATTGGATATAGGGTGGATATAATAAGGTAAACACGGCAACGGGCTGGTCCCATCTCTCATCAATCAACAACGTCTCTTCTCCCCCTCTACTCATAAGTAACCTGCATTCCACCGGGTATCTCCGAGATCCACCCCTCCGTCTCCTCCTTCACCGTCTGCTTCTTGAAACACGCCAACGCCTGCTCCGGCTGTCTGCGTCTTGAGCTGCGAGCACCCATCACCACTGCACCTTGCATCCAGCGCCTTCTGGAGCGCTTCTCCCTTCCACCCAAACACGTAGTCGCCGTGCTGGCCGTAACCCGTACCGTCGCCCATCGAGCACACAAGCGGTTGTCCCTTGTCAGGCCAGATGGCCTTGTCGTTGAACTGCCGCATCTCCCGCATATTAAAGTCGCTTAGTACAACTTAATAGGTAAATCCGGGGTAAACTCTTATTGGGCGAGGAAGAAGATCAACATAAAGGGCCAAGGCGAGGAACAGGTGCAAATATCGAGAGATGAAGACTTGCGACTTGACCCCTCTCATGACGGGAATTATTGAAGCTATAATGCGGCTTGTTGTTCGCCACGGGAATCGTAGTGAGTCTACTATCGATGATAGGAGCGGTTACCTACCAATGCCGTTGATGTGCCACATGGATTCCCGTATCTTGCCGGCCGGTTGAAGTATCACAGGGTCAGAAGACCCGGTGAAGTCTCAATCGGGTAACTGTCTCGATGTAAGTCAGAACACAACCTTATCAGAGTCATCTGGAATGCCCGGCAATCTACCTTACTCTTCAGGCCTTACATGCTTCGGGGTAGTCCTCGGTTTTTGACCACGGCAGCCAGCCTTGTTTGAGACTCAAGATACCCCAATTAGTTCTCATCAAAGTGAACAGCGAAGTGCAATGTCAAAAACAGGAAGGTGAAGAGAGGACAGGGAGATTACCTATCCATAGTGGCATGACCTCCAGACCAGACTGCCAAGCACTCGCTCTACCTACCGTATCATCCTCGACAACCGGATCAAGCAAGGCCTTTTGAGACGACCGGCATGTGGTATCTGTCTGCATCTTGCTTGTTTGATGCTGTAGACTTGATCGAGGAGACCGATGAACGCATGGTCGTGGCCTACAGCGGCTGGGTCAGGGGCCCTAGCCATTGTTACAGTGGCTTGCAGGCACCCAAGATATAGGAGAAAAGAAAAGAGAACGAAAAAAAAAAAAAAAAAAAAAAAAAAGAGCCTGGAATCGATGATGCAACACTCCACAGTCTTATGCGAGTACCATGGCGACAGTCTCCTGAGATGTCTACCAGATATAACGCTTCGTAACGGTCCCAGCCTGGACCCTGGGTTGGGTTAATCGCAGTAAGGAGACGAGACTTGGTCGTCTCGTTCCGTGCCATTTCCTTCCTTCTGGTCTCCTCGTTTACGAAACCTTTGACCTTCCTCCATTTCCCAAATTCTTCAAAATGTGACGGTTTCGGGCGATGTTCATGTTTGGAACGAAAACCCAACCCATGGTTCAGTGATCCTTCAAAGGCTCACCGTCCTTTTCATTGGCCAAACCCTGCCTTATATAGGAAGGGCACTGGCACTAGCGCTGGCATTGCTGATGCCAAGACATCATTGACCGGACATGTCGTCTGCAACTAGCCGCCGACGACTCTCACGACTGACTCTCCGGACACTCTCCTCCCAAGAACGCAAATTCCCCTCCGGCCCCTCCTACCTAGAGAACTTTCCAATTCTTCCGATCTCAGAACTGGAAGCCCAAGGAATTCGACAAAATGTCAAGGAGAAGAGAACAAGATAACGCACCAAAATCCCCGATAACACCTGGTAGACCAGCCCATCCATCCATCCCAGCTTCCAAGCCCCGAACACCCGCCAGCGCTTACTTGGCCAACACAGACGCCGCGTTTAGCGCACCCATACACACACCACTGGGGGAAGAGACACACACAGGCCCACTCCGACTGGCCATTTTTAGTTTTGACTTCTGACGGCCAGGCAGGATCTGAAACCCTGTTCCATAGGTAGGCCTGCCTGCTTGCGGGCCCTAGAATAGGCAGCTAGAAAAAATGGTGGAAAAGAGCCAGTAGGAAGGTGAGAGATGGCGAAGGTGCTGAGCCTGGTAGGCTTCAATTGTTGCGGGCTTGGCTACCTAATGGTTGGAAAAGTGGGTGATGGGGATTGGTCGTTTTTCTTTCGCTGTGCTCTCCTCCTTTTCTTGCGTTCTTCTTAAAGCATATATGTGATGATGAGGTGATTTGTCAGTTGAAGCAATTTTTGGGTATCAGAAAAAGAAGTTTTACTCATCTGTGAGAAAGGCGAGTATTGAATATCTGTCGGGGGCACAGAGGGATGTTCTTGAGGCGGCATAACCGGACCGCGGCTGGTTCTCGAACTTTTGACATCACGCATCACACCGAGATACGAACCGAACCATTGACTCGACTCGGCATCAATCACCATCATGACTCCATCACGGCCGCCTTCAATCTTTCTTATCGACGGAGGCAGCTTGGTTGCACAATGAAATGACGCAGATGACAGATGACCGATGACGATAACATAAGATCCCTTCTGGAATGTTTGCCTTCCAGGAAATCATGAATCAGTCCGATCCCAGTCATCTTCACCTTCTCACCGTTCTTGTGTCTCCTCGCAAGCGACCCAATCTGGCAATCGCTGATTTCTCCAATCTCCCCATCGGTTTCGGATGCACTCCTTGCATCGGAATCCGGGTGCCTACGCTTTGCGGAAATTAAAAACCAAGATCCTTCAAATATAGAGGCTGAGCGGCAGCTGACGGACAGGGGGAAGTTGTAAGGCTTGGAATGTTGTCGTGGGGGCTGGCGGCGGGTGATGAGCGGCGGTCAGAAAGTGACGGGAAGTGACAGAAGTCGGAAGACGCCAAGTCTTAACAGAGCCCAAGCTGCGGGTGCTGGGGCGGGTGTTAGGGCGATCGCTACTGCAACTGGTGGCGGTTACGGGGGGTTTTTCGTGAAACCGTCCAGTAATTTGTTGCCATTGTTAGCGTTTTCTGCAGGGTGTCAGCTTAGGTGCAGTGCCACCTCACCCATCACCGGCACCATGACCACCACGCTGGGCCCGCCGCAATGGGTCGGAATGTGACAATCTTATGTGGCAGCCTTGACGGGATGGATCCGTGATCGATTGGGGGCGTCGAGATTGATATATCTCGAGGTGGTCGCAGTCGGTAGTGTTGTGTTGTGTTGCTTTACCCTCTTCTGACAGCCCGTACCAGACATCCATCACCCACTGTCGGGCACCAACACCAATACCCAAAATGGCGACAACAACAATGACAACAATGACCATGAACACCACAACGGGAACCATTCTTCTCCCGCCAACACCACCTCAGACACCACCTCTAGAGGCAAAGAAACCGACAACATCCACCTTCCACTCCCCCCTTCACGCCTCCTACAACACCATCGACTTCGAAAAGCCACATGCACCACAACCACAACCGCCCAAACCATCATCTCTCCCCCTCCTCTCCCCCGCCCTTCAGGTTCCCATCCCGCCATCTCCCTCGACCACATTCGCATTCGAAAAAGCACCACCAGCCTCACAACCCTCCCAATCCCTCCTCGCCGCCTCGGCCCGTCTCTCAGCTCTAGGATGGAAATCCCGTTCACGTCAAGGTCCGCAAGGCGACTGCCGCCTGCTCCAAAAACCCAATCGCTCGCTAGCAGTTCCCACGCTGCTTCCGGGAGGAGTCCCCTCCGTCGTTGTTCACGGGCCAAAGTGCGAGTGTCGGGAACGAGAGCAAAAGGCCGAAAAGGCTGGTGATGATGAACTTGTTGCCAGGGTTTTGGCCTTGTCGCAGAGGAGCATGGTACGAGAACGGGTTGGGCAGCAGCAGAGGAGGAGGAGGATGGAGGAACGGGAACGGGAACAACAAAGAAAACGGGAAAGAAGTAGTGCAGAGAGGACGTGGAGGAAAAAAGGGGTATTCGGGTGGAAGGTCGAAATCCCCAAGGAAGTCTGCCGGTTTTTTGGCAGCAGCAGCGGCTCTACCACCTCGCTGTCCGATTCCGGGTCCGACTCCGAGTCAAAACATGAAGTCGCCGGTGCTGACCACCACAAAATCACCGACCTTTGCCTGGCATGCTCCAACCTCGACGTCGACAAAATCATGGCCCACCTTTTCACAACAAACATGGTCCCTACCTGTATCAACGGGCGCTGCACAATTCCTTCCATGTCCTCAGAAGCCGACTCTCACCCACAAGTTGAAACCACCCCGCTCTTCTCCGTCCTGCGATCACCCCTCTTCGCGACCCGTCCCAAAAGCCACACGGCAATACTAGCCCTTCTTCTCGATCTGGGCGCTGACCCGAATTCTTCCGTCTCCATCCCTCCCCTCCCATTCGAATCCACCTCCACCCATCGGTCAGGACATTCACAATCACAATCACAATCACAACCAGGACGTATCACCATCCTCAGCGCCGCATGCGTCTTGGGCCTACCAGACGCACTCTCCCTCCTCCTCGAGCGTGGCGCAAGGGTCGATGCAAGGGACACCAACCTCCCCCTTGGCGTGGACGGGCGATGGGGCAAAGGGCTTAGCGCATTGGACGTGGCGATAACGGCGGGCCAGGAAGCCATCGTGGAAGGTTTGCTTAGAAGCGGAGCCAACGTGACTGCTACTTCCAGTTGCGAGCTTTTCCTTCCGCCCGCCGCTCTGATGCAAGCTGGTACAATCGGTGGCAGGCCAAAGCCGAGGTTGAGGAGTACGTCGACTGCATGTGTGAATTTTAATTCCACGTCCAGGCAACAAGCGCAGCTGCAGCAGCAATACCAGCAGCAGGGAGCGCACATGCAAGTGCCGCAATGGCCATCGCTGGGGAAGACGACATGGAGACTTTCGGGAGTAACGCCCCTCCATCTTGCTTCCTCCCTCTCGGGACCTGGACATCTTGGCATCGCGTCCATGATCCTCTCCTCCCCTTTTAGCAAAGCCGATACCAACGCTCGCACTTCTTCCTCGTCGTTGAACGGCGGGCGCACACCGTTGCATTACGCCGCTGAAACGCTCAACCTTGAGGTCTCTTCGCTTTTGCTCTCGGATCCACGCACCGACCCCGACGCGACCGACGACGACGGCGCTACACCATTGGCTCTTTTAGTCCAAAAACTGGAAAAGCTAGGTAATGGTAGCAGAGAAGCAGGAGAAGAGGCAGTGGAGTTGGTGAGGCGGTTGTTGAGAGCTGGAGCAAATGCTGGGGTGAGGTACGGAACGGATTTGAGTCTGAGGGCGAGGCTTCTGGCTATGGATGATCAGGATATGAAGTCGTGGGGGCCGCTATTTGAGGAGGATGGAAGGGGTGTGTTGAGGGGGAGTATGAAGAGACGGACTTTCTAGTGTGGTATGGTGACAAGGAACATGAACGATCGGTGGATGTCTACTTGGCGGTGGTCCTCAATGGGGCCATGGGGCAGTAGGAACTTGTTTTCTTTTCTTTTCTTCCGTGGATGTCAGCGGTCAAATAAGACCCTTTTTTGGATATAGGCATCAGATACCCATCCTTAAAGAGACTTCTCTACGACACAATGCTTGTTTTCTCCTGCCCAGCTGTCGGTCTATTTTATCATGTTTTGATCTAACCATCCCGTGCCTGAAAGAAGCAATGTGAGAGTTTCAGTCCTGAACTCACTCGGACACGCTTGCATTAGTTTGATGGCCTCGGTAAAGGCCGCATGCCACGAAGCGCCTTAGGCGGAATGGATAACCTTCTAGAACTTTTAGAAGAGGAAAAAGAAAACGTTGACCCGTATGGTAGCGGTCCAGGTTAACATGAACTAACCCTAGGCGGGACTGACCTACTGTTACACATTTGACTTTGACACTGTGAGCACTTGGCGTACGGCATGTGTTTCTCGTCTACCGGTCCAATCGGTAGTTAAACTCTCTGAAAACAGGTTGACAGATTGACTAATAGCCTTGCAAGGCTGCCTCTTACCCAATTCTAGCTATAACTTGGTCCCAAACTTCTGGGTTTGCAATACGCGCGGCGGTGGCACGTCGCGCAGCCGCTGCTGTGATCGGGGCTGAGGTGATGTGATGAGATGAAGATGAGGTAGCACCGACGTCCACTCGAACCGATGCTGGGAGGCAGATGTCAAGGAGTGTTGCACGACAGAAAGAGGCCGCCACGAACGATACCACGTTGGTTGATCTACGCTGGGATTCCCTCTGGCTTTTTGAACGACTGTGATGCTTTGCCAACAATGCCATCCGACCATGAAGCAGTTTTCCTTTAACCATTCCAAACTCCCAAAGAGAAATGTTGAACTCCGATGCCGCCGGTATGTTGTCCCCTCTATAAAGCGAGTACACGTCTATTCATTATAGTCCGCAGAGTATTCCTTTCAGAACCTCCTATCCGTCAATCCCGCATAGCCGGAGTGCGGCAGAAGCCACATGCACGGCCGGGGATTACCCAAACGTCCGCGCCGTTGGCGGCGCATGTGGAACAGCGGATACCAGGGAGTCCCTAATGATGATGGGTAAATACCTGAACTGAAAGGCGTCAAAGAAGATATCTCAACACTTACTGGGACCATCCGGATGCCTTCGCCTGTAAAGGATGGGATGTAGAGCGTACCAGCGCTCGGGAGTAGCAGTTCCAGCTGCTGAAGACGGGGGGCAATGGGACTCTGAAGAATGATGTTGTTGAGGGGAAGCATTTTGTGAAGCAAATGTGTTATGGTGTAGAATGATGGTGTTTGACTGTGGTGGAGCGATACCTAGTAGTATCTTTTCTCTTCCCGGGCGGTTTGAAGATGTGATGGCGGCTCTTGCTGGATGCTGTGATTGATATGCTCTCTGTCGAGACCACTTGATCCCATGAGGGCACTCTCTCAGGGTTTATATCATTCTCCATGATGAAGCATGGTGGAGCTGGGAGCGACAAGGACGACCGACTCGGTCAGTCAATGGAGCTGTGTAACAAGCGAGCAGCAGGATAAAACGCTCAGAGACTTTCCGGAAGTAAACACCCTTACTTGGTTCCCTCATTGGACATAACATGAGAACCCAACAGAAGATGGAAACAAACTAGCGTTTAACCCAAGCCCAACGCTCTCCTTGTCCGGTTGACCAACGGCAATATCTGATCGTGGGAAGAGTCTTGTTTCCTATGCGTCAACCGATGGGGAAAAAGGGGAATGGACTGACGTTCTCACGATACCATTGCCTCACGGCCAAACTTTTTACCAGGAGTTGTTGACCGAGTGTCCATCGCGAGCTTCACCGGTCTCTTGGTGTGCAGCCTATCGCAACGGGAGCACCGGGCCGCGGGGGGCTAATAAGAACGAGCCGCGCCGTAACCACCACCAACTCGTCCTTGGCTTGCCTCATCCGGCTTACCGTGGGTACCTTTGCGTCGTCTGGTTGGCATGCTCCCCTGGTCTCAGGTTGCTCCTGGTTGAGGAGACCGGTGACGGGGTAGCCTGGAGTAGGTAGCTCAGCTCACCCATCGGGGAAACCTCGGATCACCCATTGAGTGCCAAGACCGTGCCAAGATAGAACTGAACTTTTGACCCACACTGTAAGAGAAATCAAACCCACTTTGAGGGCCTAACAATTTCGGTCATATTCAAAATAGAATAATTTTCAAATTGTACTAGAACTAATCCTAAAATGGTTAGTTACCTAAAAATAAAATAATTTTTTTTATAAAAGTTTTTTATTCAATATTATGATTTTATGCAAGAATTAATAAGCAGGTATTATTAAAAACCCTAAACTCGTTAGAAACTAGTTTCTAACAAGTTACAATTAGGTTAGGTAGGATAAAAATAATCCAAGGTATTAATTATAATATTTTTATTAAAATCTGGTTTATATTCAAGTAATATAGTTCGAAATAAGTTCTAGTCTAGTTAATGTAATAGGAACGGGTTTCGAACTAGATGTTAACCTATTAGTAAAATTAAAAATATTTAATAATTGTATTATTATAATTAGGATTCGAATTATGTATATTTATAATCTAGATTTTAAACTAAATACTATAAAATTAAAATATAATAGAATATTAAATAGTATACGAGCAAAATAACTTTTTTTATTCTTATACTAAAAACTATAAATAAAATAAGATTAAAAGTGAAAAGTAGTATAAATTCTCGTTCAAATATAAAATATATAATTTTATTAATTATTTATATATAATATACGTAAATAGTATAATATATAGTATTAAAATTACATTTTCCACTTCCTAAGATTAAAAATTATTTATAAGTATATAATCTGGTTCGAAATAAGTTCCAATCTAGTTAACGTAATAAGAATAGGTTTCGAACTAGATGTTAACCTATTAGTAAAATTAAAAATATTTAATAATTGTATTATTATAATTAGGATTCGAATTGTGTATATTTATAATCTAGATTTTAAACTAAATACTATAAAATTAAAATATAATAGAATATTAAATAGTATACGAGCAAAATAACTTTTTTTATTCTTATATTAAAAACTATAAATAAAATAAGATTAAAAGTGAAAAGTAGTATAAATTCTCGTTCAAATATAAAATATATAATTTCATTAATTATTTATATATAATATACGTAAATAGTATAATATATAATATTAAAATTATATTTTCTACTTCCTAAAATTAAAAATTATTTATAAGTATATAATCGGGTTCGAAACAAGTTCCAATCTAGTTAACGTAATCGGAACGGGTTTCGAACTAAATATTAACCTATAAGTAAAATTAAAAATAATTAATAATAGTACTACTATAATTAGAATCCGATTTATATATATTTATAATCTAAATTTTAAATTGAATACTATAATATCAAAATATAATAGAATATTAAATAGTATACGAATAAAATTACTTTTTTTAATTCTTATATTACAAACTATAAATAAAACAAGATTAAAAATAAAAAGTAATATAAATTGTTATTTAAATATAAAATTGATAATTTTATTAATTATTTATATATAATATACGTAAATATTATATTATATAGTATTTATATTCTAATTTCTCCTTCTCAAGATTAAAAATTATTTATAAGTATAGAAGTCTACATAATATTCTAAACGAATTTATAATAAGTTTAATATATATTTAAAATATTAAAATAATAATATACTAAAATAAATTTATATAATTTTAGTTGTAAAATATATTTTGGCTTGAATTTTATAAACGATTAAAATATTATCTTAACGCGTTCTAAACTCGTTAGAAACGCGGTCTAAACTCGTTAGAAACGAGTTCTTTAATTAATTTTTAGAAGGTTATAATTCTTCATATAATATATATTATACATAAATTTATTCAAAACCGTTTTGGGACTAGTTTCCCTTATATGTACACTAAGCCTATATAGGTATTTATAATATTTTACTAAAAATCGATTATTGTTAACTCGTACTGTTTGAAATCAAGTCTTGGCACACTTCCTTGTAAGATTTTGTTGAGATCAGTTCTGTCTTGGCACGGTCTTGGCACTCAATGGGTGAGCCGAGCTTGCTCCGATGGGTGAGCCGAGCTAGTAACTCGGGTAGCCTGTGAGAGCCTGCAGAGTTTATGGTAGCCGAGAGAACCCCATGCAAAATAGATGGGCTCTTCATGGCCGAGAGTGACTTCCACGTTACCTTGGGCTCGCCTCGATGGAACGTGGGCTGTTATGATCTTCCACATAAAAAAAGTGTCTGGCTAGCACTAGCTGCAGAACAGAATCGTGCGCCCTGACGTGCATCAACAGACTGCGACTGCATCAACCAGACTGCGACTGCAGAACGCCAAGACTTTGTCATAAAAAGAATCCAGGGATCACAACGCCGCAATCTTTCTTTGCCCCAGCGTTCTTGAAAGTGCATCGAACCGTTCCATGTCCATGTCGTGGCCGGTCTGGCTGGGTCCCATGCATCAGGTGTGGTCAGGTGCTCCCTCTGTCACCCAAATATCCCACGCGCACTGGCCCTGGATTGCTTACTACCGCCATGTGTCTGTGGACATTGGGAGGACAGCTGAGCCAATGTTGAAGGAGAGGTTGTTGATGGATGACAACCAACCGGATGCTCCGGCACCCCAACCTTTTTCGTTATAACCAGCAACGTCCACTGCCAGAATCCAGGACTGCAACGTTTTATATCAGTTCTCATATTGCGGATCTCAGAACAACAAGCCGGCACTTTTTCGTCATAGACCATTAACATGACTGGGCTGAAGCGCTTCGGCTAGAAGACTGTGAGGAGTTTTGCCTACCTCTTGGCAAGTGCTTACATAGGGTTCGAACACTTGCTAACTAGCAACAGGCCCATCATCAATCGGGAAGGACGTTGAACGCCTCGGGTCGAACTTCCGCTTTGATAAGATGCTTCGAGGGGCTTACAGAAGTGATAAATGCCTCAGCGATTGTCTCGGCAAGGATTTCGCAGTACGCTTGACATCATCCTTGTCTTGATATCTCGGTCGTCGAATCAGATCACCCTGACAGCGCAACCCATGCGGGTGGTTCTTGCTGAATGGAGAGTACGCCGAACCCTTGGCATACCCTTGTTCATTGTTTGGTGTAACACTGGGTGATGGTGTGGTCGAGGATCTCGTCGAGAATCAAGGTGATGAGGAGGGGCAGGCAAGGAACTTGCCGTGGCTATCAAGAAAGAGTCAGAACAGCTGCCAATAGAATGGTAGGGGAGCAAGAAGAAGAGCTGCGTCAGGGAATGGATACAACCAACTTGGCCCCAGGAGTGTGGAAGTCTGAGAGGGGAGGCGGAACGGCGGCCAACAGCGTTGGCAAGTTCCTGACAAAACCGAGTGTCGGGCTTCGACGTCGGACACCCAAGGAGCCCAAATCATCCATCGTGTGGCCATGAGAAGGAAATCAAGAATCACCCCTGCCCCTAACCAAACGTGAAGCTTGACTCCGGTGGCGAGGGACCAATGGCAGATGCGGGCGAGTGCGTCGTGGCTTTTTATCAAGTCTTGAAGCTTTGGCTTTTAATTTGCCCCTCCCTGGGCAGCTCGCTCTCTTCGGATGGTTTTATGTTGATTCGGCATCGGGACTTGCTTTTTGAAACATGAGGCAACCTTCAGATCGCATGTCGCCGAACCGCAAAGATGGTGACGCAGAGTTCAGGCTCGGATAAAGCTTAGGCTGCCCGTTGTGCCTCTGCCATTGTGCTAGCACCGGTCGGCATCAAGTTATGGTCCGAGTTCTGACTTTATCTGTCGCATTACAAAGTTAGACAGTGGAGAGAGATGGCCGACGCCTGTTTACTCACAGCAAAGGATGCCACAGACGGGAGGTGCTGAGTGCCTGATATCGACAGGGCCAGATCTGTCGAAGTCCATTTCGACATGACCAGGGAAATGCGATAGGCAACGAAGACCATGACCCCCTAACCTCATGCTTCTGTGTCCTCCTAGTTCTTGGTGGGAATAGTGGAGGGAGCATCGCTGGTCTGTGGGGATATGAGCACCGAACCTGATGGATCACAATTGGTGTTCGAACATAAGTGTCTGACTGGATATTGTATATTGGACAGCGTCATCGTTCGAGCATCGGTTCTTGGGGGCAGAACCAGACTTCGTGGGGCAATTGCATGGGCTCGAGCAGAGGGCGTGGAGATGATTGATTTGGAATGACCGAAGGAGAAGATTGGATGTTTCTGGCATTGGATGGTGTGCGTGTGACGAAGTCGCCAATCAGTAGGAGAGAATGATAACTTGGAACGCAAAGTACCGAAGGCAGCGCGCTTTCCCATCTGGAATGGCGAGAATGGTCAGCATCCCAGAGGCGCGCAGAAGAAGTTGGAAAGGACAAGTGAGAACCTTGACGGCTCAAACAAGAGCATCACTTACCTGCGCTGTCGACCTGCTCCACTCCACGAAAATCGTGATCGATTTTTTAGGCGGCGCCATCAATGAGGGCAGGAGTTACAGTCTTCTTTTGCAGAGGGTGTGGTCAACTGGAAGCAGAGACTGAGTCGCGTGAATTCCGATTCGAACAAGGAGGGGCGATAGCTAACGTACCTAGGTGGGAAGACAACCCGGACGAGGTGGCTGGCAACGATCGCCGCGGTTGCTCCTTCCGATCCAAATGAGAACTCGCCCATTGGTCAAGAGGGAAGGACACCTCCAGTTATGCGAGTGTGGTGGTTGGCGGTTGCCATGGAGAAAAGAAATCCGAGTGGGAGGTCCGACAGCGGCCGGCCATGCTAAGACCATCTACGGCAGGCACGGGTACCTGCATACAACTGAATCTCTGGCAACCTCCAACCCACAAACGATTCATACGGATTCTGTGACTTGTTTGTCTTTTTGTTACGATCATCGAAATATTTGATCGATTTCGTCCTGATTCGGTAATGAAAGAACGGAAAGCAAAAAAGGGGGCTGCGATTTCGTTTGTTTTACTCTTGCTTCGCTTTATTACGATCGAGTAATGTATGTGCGTTACAATCCATTTAACCTATGACACATGTTTTGCACCCGTATGTTACCCGTACGCTAATTATTACATGTCCAAAACGAACAGGAAAATAAATACAGACGCAGACAACAACTTCTTTGACATGTAAACGATCAGATTCGCGTTGCTTTCCCCTCCTTTGCTTGGTCTGGTGGTTGCTTTCATTCATTTGTAGAAGGATATCCAAGAGCTGCGCACTAATATCTGGATTAATATACCACAAAGTGTATCGATGTCATTGCCCTGGTACCGAATTGGGCAAAGTGTCAGTAAGTAACGTCCCGGTGCAGACCTGTTAATTTCGCTTACCCCTGAATGTCCCGGGACACTTTACGGATAAAGCATCTTATCGGCTCAACACCGACAGTTGAACCACGATTAATACATTCTGTTACACCCCGGATTTGGGGTTCCTTCCGGGTAAGAAAGCTTTGACGTCCCCCAGATTCGATGGGACAATGAAACCTACCAGTCCCTCCGTGTAACACTCCCTGATGAGGTTGGAACGCCCCTATTCCCCAAGTTGCCACAACACCATGTCTTTGGTGACAACCTCGGCGATACCCAACGTGTCGGGTCGGTCATGAAACACCTTCAGGTTTGTATAAGATGTTGGCTTTGTTTCCTCCAACCCATTCGACGAGTCCTGTCATTCAAAATCCGAAATCCGACGTTTAATCCCCTCCATTAATCTTCCACAATCACTATGCTACGACCGGCCTTCTTGGGAATCTTGTCCCTCACATCACGCACCATTGTGGCCGCTCAAGCGCTGGCGCCATGGGAAATCGCCCAAGTCGACACTTACTCCCCGTCCGGCCGGCCTGGCAGCAGCACAGTCAGCTACATCAAGACCACCATCACGGATCCGAACAGCGCCACCAATACCACAGCAAACTGCAACATCGAATGGGACGGATTAACCAAGGACGAGACGCCGTACGATACAGCGCTCGAATGCACCCCGGTAGAAGATGGATCGTGGGAGTTCGAAGTCCTGAGAGTAGATCCCGACGAGGAACGGCCCTCCATCAGCAACTTTATCCTCCGTTTTACGCGCCTGACCAATGACGGCAACCTGTACATCGGCTCCGTCACTCTCAACAGCGGAATTGACGACAACCTTTTCTTCGTCTGCGACGCCAGGGGCTTCTGCTACGCCAGCCTCCGGGCTGAGTCCACTCCCGTCCGCCTGACTCCCAAAGAAATTGGGTTCAGGTCTTCCGAACTCAAGGTTCGTCAGACAGAGGAGACTCCAGAAGCTGAGTCGAAGCCACCCATCCCCTGGCAGATCTCCCGCATTGAGACGCATCGCCCATCATCCAAATCCGCCACGGGTAACTCGGGCGTGAGCTCCATTAGCCTCACCATCACGGAGCCCGGAACGGGATTGGAAAGTCCGGACATGACGGCCGATTGCACCACGGAGTGGAACGAGGGCGCGGGGGAGTCGCCGTATGACAAGGTCCAGGCTTGCAGCGAAGTGGAAGAGGGTTATTTCATGTTCGAGGTTGTCAAGGGAAACAGTACTATTGATGGTGGTGACCCGATGAGCAGCTTCAACTTGAAGTTCACTAGGCTGGGTGCCGATGGGAAGACGTACCTTGAGATGGCGGAGTTTGCGGCTGAGAAGAACTTGGCGGGTAGCTGTGGAGGAAACGGCGTGTGCAATGGTGTCTTAAGGAGGAGTATAACCCGCTGGTTGTCGTGCCGGAGCAGGTCAAGGGTCGGTAAGGAATGGGAGACAAATGTAATGATGTTTTGTAACTTGTCTCTAAGAAATCCTTGACTTGTTGGAGTACAAAGGCGAGTGGGCGGAATGAAAGTCAATTCAACAACTGAATTGAATGCATGACTTCCGAAATCGGAGGAAGACGAAGTCCCGCATGATGGATGTGAATGCGAGAGTCGGGGAAGGAACTACTCAGATATGACAACCGAACCAAAACCCAAGTGCTCCACAGACAATGAGGGAAGGAAGAGCCGAGTTTACCTTGCCAACCTCATGATCAATCTTTGCCGGTATCATTCTCTTTTTTTTCCAGACTGGCATTCCCTTGATTTCCGCCCCTGACAGCCCTTCCAAGGTCATTCAACACCAACATCCAGCGGAAGAAGGACAAATTCGGCCATGATTCCGTCCATCTCGCCTTCCCGTCTCGAGCGCCATCCTTCTTTGCGAATATCCCAACTAGCCATGTACCATCCTATTGCGAACTTCGCATCACAAGACAGCAACACACTTTGTTAGCACCAGCTACCATAGCCCGTTACAACAGTACCTTAATACGGTCAGCGAGAGGTGTCGTCACTTCGTAAATTTGGTCCAGAGGTTACCGGTCAACTGATGACAATACTCCAATCTAAGCTAAGTGCGTATCAGACGACTAACGATGGTGGTTCTTCTAGCGAGAGTAATTGTGGATATTGTTGTTTCATGTCCGACATGATGATGATAAGTGATAACGGCTGACCAATTTAATCCCAATCTCCAGCACCCAGCTCGACCTTCCTTCCCTCGCGCATGGCGTCCCTGATGTCCTCAATCTTCCACGGCTCGTACTTGTACCCGGGCGGATAGTTGAGCGGCATGTCAAAATCCTTGTCGAACGGAATTCCCTTCTTCATGCTTTCCACCACGTGGTCATAGACCTCGTACGCATACTTCTCCGGATCGTGTTGCCAGACCCATTTGGGCATCTTGGGCTGGGCCTTGCGAGGGTCTATCCGCGCATTCTTCCAGTCGGTGTCTTGCAACAGCTCGGCATTGCTGAACCCCAGCTTCTGAGCGCATGCGTTGCGAATGAAGCGCATCCTCACATGGGCGCGTACTGACTGCGGCACGTTCTCCCTTCCACCGATCTGCAGACACGCTGCCAGGCTGACGGCATCTTCGATCGCTTGGGTTGCCCCATTTCCAGAAGCTGGCAAGAACGAGTGGGCGGCGTCACCAATGTTAATAACACGAGCACCTGGAGATGCCCATTTCGGCTGAGGATTGCGCCAAAAGAGCTCAAAGTTGATGATGGTCTTGGGCGGAGTTAGCTTGACCAACTCCTTGAGCTCGCGCGCCCATGGCTTCGGAACTTTGTTGTCCATGTTCCGTAACACGTCGTCAGCCTCAACCGTGTGCGTCCAAGACTCCTTCTCGGAACCCGTAACGTCGTGGTTCATGATCCAAATGATGGTCTCTGGACGAGTAAGACTCATGGCGTAAGTTCCCGGTCTGTCTCCAAGGTTAGTTCTTGACATACTTCAATAGTCCGCAGACAAGACGGATATGGGCCGCACCTACCCAAGCCAGGTACGAACAATGGGCTCTGGCTTTCCGCCGCCCTTTGGAGTGTGCATGCTGAAGAACTCCTTGATCTCAGGGTTCTTGTCAAGGTCCTTGATGTCAAAAGCCGCACGCCACATAGCCCTGCCAGACTTCATCGCCCTAACCTGACCTCCGACCAGCTTTTGCGCCTTTGATCCAACCCCATCGGCCGCAATCACTACATCCGCTTCGTATCTCTCGCCGTCCTCGGTGGTGACTCCGCCCTTTCCGGCCTGCACGTCCTCCCAATAATCGACTACTTTCTTGTTGAAAGTAATTGGGACTCCGAGTCGCTCCACCTGACGAATGTACATCCGGTAAACGAGCGGACGCATCTGAAACAGCCCAGGAGGGGTATCAGGATCAAGTCCAGCTTCCCGGAGTCGCTCAGATACCCTGATGGGCGGGATTACCAATTCTCCCGTGTGCTTGTAGGTCTCGATCCAGGCATTGTGGAGAGAAATGCTGTCGAACTCCTTGGCCATCTCAGGCCAGTGCTTGAAGAATTTGGTGGCAGACAGACCCATGAAGTACATGTCGCCTGACCAAGGATGTGTTAGCTAACATTGACTATCGACTTATTGAGTTGTTTGGAGAGAATACACTAACCTTGGGTGTTGATGTCCGGGCATTTCTCCAGGATACGGACCTTGTGACCCTTACGACGGCACTCAATCGCTGCCGTCAGGCCGGCCAGGCCAGTTCCCACGATGAGAACATCGATGCCTGAGTCCGGATATGAACCGATAGGTTTGGGCTCTCCGTCCGTGATATAGGGCATGTTGAGATTGGTCTGGGCTGTTCAATGTTGTTTAGCCCGAGTGTTGAGGTCCTGGGAAGAAAGCTGACAAGGGACGGTAGGTGGGGAGACTTCATATAAATATATGAACACTGCGACAAAATGCACTTTCCATCTGCGCAAAACCTTGGACAAGGATGATTAATTCAGATGTCGCAACCGAAGACACCAACCTGATTCCGCGAGCTTCTACGGTAGGCAAGGACATTCCAGTCAGCAGTCAGTCAACCCTACAGTACCCTCCCCTGGATGCATGAAGGCGGGCAGTACCGATGGTTCGGTTCCGGAAAGACGGTGCCGAGGATTGTGTATCCGTTTGTCAATTGCACATGTCCATACATCCTCGATAATGAGTTCATTTTCGTCTTGATTTCACATCCTCAGTTCCTCAGTTTGTTATCCACCTTGAATGCGATGGAAGGACTTCGTCCCCAACTTGGGTGAACGACTCTCTTCTTTTCCCGCAGTATTTGTACTCAAATTCTTGTTTTCGGGGCTGTGAGTAGCAGCTGCATCCCCTGCAGTGCGGAAGTCACACTGTTGACGCTTTGCCACTCCTGTTCGAATTGGACGACGATGGCACTTCCTTCCTTCTACTGTTCAGGTGCCAAGTTCCCATGGAATGAGATGTGAGCAAGTTCTCCTCTCTTACACCAGCCTCTGATCGTTGCTCCCACTCTCACCAAGCCACTTTACAGCCCCCCCCTTTCGTCAACACCTGCCGGCCTGGTCTGCCCATCACTCGGCATCTTCATCCAGCAAAAAGAAGATGCGGAACGGAAATCCCGAGAGGCAAGAAGGGCGGAAGATAACTGGACAAAGGCCAATGAATCACACACGGGAAGACATCTTCGGCTGGAAATGAGGCAAGAAAACAGAATGAAGCAAAGTGTGACTTTTGCACTGATCAGATACAGAGGTTAGAGGAAGCCACAGACAGCCTCATGACTGTGAAGCAATGGGACGGGCCAACGGTTGTTGGGGGTCGGAAACACTTTCCTTTGCTTTCATTCTACCGACCAGCCTACAAGCCAAGCAGGCAACCCCTTCTGTACGGACGTTGCCTCGACACGGCAGCTGCCGAGCGTGCTTACATAAACTTACCTAGGTACATGCATATCACGTCAGAATTAGATGTACCGAACACACGACCTACATATCTCATCCGGCAGCACCCGTCACGACGGCATACATGTCCCTCACGGGGAAACAGGTCTACGTGAACCTCATGAGGCAATGCGCAAGGCTCTGTCATCATCCTAAGGTACTTCTCGGCGCCGACATCATCAACTGGATGCGAACGGTCTGGAAGTGAGTGAGTGAGTACATTGGGAGTTCACGAAGTCACTGGGTGGGAATGGGATGGGGCTGTCCAGAATGCGGTGCGGAAAAAGGTCTAACGGTTAATGGGGATGCAATGCCATGGTGTTGAATGTTGATTGGATGGCTAGAAAGTGATGTAGAGGATAAAAAATTAAAAATCCCTGGAATAATTTACAGGCACAGAAATCGCCTTTTTATACCCGGCCGGTCGTCGCCAACCGTTGCGCAGGCTGGACGTTTCTGCTGAACCGGAACCTCATGAGCTCATAGTCGCAACTCAAAAGACGTCGATTTAGCGCTGCTTCCATCTTGCATCTTGCATCATGCGCCATCCATGTCGTTCCCGCGTTAGTTTCTCGCAACTTCTACATGCGCACGCAGGGTGTGGCACTCATAGGTAGGTGCATCTGAAAGATGCTATCTATCGCCTTGCTTGCAGGCAGACGGGAGTTGAAGCAATCGTGAACGCAGTTTCTTCGCCCCTCGCGGTAGCGTGACAGGCCGCCCGCAGGCGTCGTGACAGCAACAAGATAGATGGGCTTCTATTGGCCTCGTCCTCCCGTCGCTCGTGTCCTGGAAAGGGCCATGCCATTCGGCAAAAACACCGCGCAATTGGTATCTTCTGCTGAGATTTTGGCGGGACGATGGATAGATGCGAGACGGAGACCCAAGAATGGAGGTTACCTACCTGGTTACTGTACTTTGGGTGCCACAGTCATGATACTGAACTGAAAGAAAAGGCCTGGTGAGCATGAGTACAATACAGTAGAGACATATGCATGCCGCGCAGATCACTCACTGCATACTGTATGTACCCCATGCATGTTTTTGAATAGGTATTCTGCATGACAGGTGTCAGAGTCACCATCTTCCCTTCTTTGCAGGTATGTATCGATGTTAAATGTCAAGTGTCGATAACGGACATCGTACAGTACCTCCTCGCGATGCTTGAGCATCGCATCGGTGACAAAGATCCCGTTCATGGTCTGTGGAGGTTATAGGTGCTCCACCCAGCTAAAGCGAACAACAAATCAAACAGGGCCGCTGGTCTAGTGGTATGATTCTCGCTTAGGGTTCAATCCTGAGCATTCTTGCGAGAGGTCCCGGGTTCAATCCCCGGGTGGCCCCATGATTTTTTCGATTTTTTCTCTCTTTCTTCCTCTTTCTTTTTCCATCTCTTTTGGAAGTTCTTTCATTTCATTGTATCTCACATTCTTTTCGCAGGCATTCGTCTAGTCTCAACACACCCGTGTCTCCGATACAAGCACCGCTTTGCTTTATTGGGGCTTCAATTCCAAGGCAGGAATCAACCTCAATCCTTCCGGCCGGATCTCCAGACCTCAAACAAGAGAAAGTGGCAACATCATCGCCGGTGCAGACCAGACACATGAACAGCGCCTTAGCATTGCCTCCACGTCATGTCCCTAGTGGCGCAATTTATCGCAATTTTCGGGCGTCAGCCCTCCTCATCGCTTGTTCTCCGGTAACTGCAAGCCTCTGATCCTGCCAAAGACTTGATCAGCGCGGGCTGCTATTTCCACCCATTGCTTGCTTACTTACACCTCAAGCTTCATGCCAAAGCAACTCGAACCGTTCTCGCTGATGCCATTCAGGCATGCCGTTTAAAGCCAAGACTGTCGCCTCCAAAGCATGTAGGTAGTGCATGGACCTCACAGAATATCTGCAAGTCGGGACATCTACCTACGGTCGGGCCTCACTCCGTCGTTCCAGTCCCTTTCGCGCCTCAGATTGTACCTTAACAGAGAGAAACAAGAAAGAAGAGTTGGCGCGAGAAGAACAACGAAACAAAGATGGTACTTCCTGATGAACTTGCTAGGCACTGCTTTCCCAAGTTTCATTCTCATCCGTGCTTGACGTGCCGGATTGCGTCCGCCTCAATGACAAAGAAGAACAGAGCCCCCTCACGGAAAGAGTGTAGGTATAATGTGCAGCCCGAGGGTGAAATGTGCTCTGAAATGCTTCGTCGGCAAAGCAGAAGGAGGGGCATCGCATCGGTCAGTCGAGAGGAAGAGTGATTGACGCCACAAGATGACAAGAACCCGAACGAATCTGTGACAGCTTCGCTCGAATGCCCGCAACCACCTCCACAAGTCAAGTAGCAAGGCTGTATCCTTCAATCTCAGTACCGCTTCATATCTCGAAATTGACGTTCGGTGCCGTGCAGAAGACGCAGGGTTGAAGGTCCGTCAGATGCGTTTGGCAGTCGTTGAAGAGCATGTACCAACGTGGTAGTCGGACACCTTTAACCCTGCATTCACGAACTTCTAGTTTAAGATTCTAGGTCGGAGTCCCGCAAGAGAGTCACCGAACTCAAAAAGATCACCCTATTCTCGAGTTAGCTTTCGCTTCTCGTCTTCCTTTCTCAGCCTTCATAAGGCACTCACGAAACACGCTTGGCACTCAGTTTCTCAGACGCGGTTCTTTCCAGCTCCGTCTGCGTCCTCGTTTTACGTTCTTGATTCAACAACTGGTCCTGTTGGTCAGGTTCTGGCCGAGGTTGTCCTTAGCAATAAACACAGTCACGCAATTCGTACATTCTCCTCACCATCCCCACTCATCCACCACAACATGTTTCTTACCTCTCATGTGCACTGCCACCTACCCGGCATTCAACGGCACAGAGCGGGCGCAATGTTGGAACTTGCCAAGGCACTCATCATTGGTTCGGAGGTAGCACGAGGTGCTCGAAGCTGTGAAGTCCAAATGTCAGCGCCGCTGCAGAGATGCTGTGCGAAGGAATCAGAAAGGGAAGGTGCTCGCTCATGTGTACCTAAACCATTGACGGGTTCAGGAACAGCCACACCATATTACCCCATTCTGGCCAAGCGTGATACCTGCAAAGTAGTCTGGCTCCATTGACCAAGGTCATTGTTGCCCTTCCAATAAGGGTTGCTATCCTCCGCTGTTGCCACGAGACCCTTCAATTCTTCAAACTAACACACTCTCAACGGTGATGGTGATAGAAACAAAGTGGGGAACCAAAACCCACCTGGGACATATGATGCTATCTTTGCATCTTGGGAGCCTTGTGCCCCTCCAGCCCCCTCAATACCCCCCTACTGCTCTCACTCCATCACAGCTCTGCCGTCGAAACGACTGAACTTGGACGTTGGAGACTCCAACATGGTTGACCGTGCTTGATGCATGCGTATACATCAACAGTTGTCCAGGTGATAATCACGAGAGAGAAGATGCGGGTAGGCAGGTTTTTCGAGATCGAGGTTCTCAGACGATTCAGGCAATCAACAGTAACACCTTCGTGGTCCCATCCTCGTCCCGTTTCGTGTTGTCGTTGGCATCGTTTGTTTTTCCCATCTTCCCCCTTATCACAACTTGGAACCATACTAGTCGAAGTGCCGTTTCATTAGACATCTCTTTATTGTCGGAGTTACCAATTAACATCATCCTCTGCACTTCCCCTCATTCGTCATCGTTCGTTCTTGCGATGAAGCCGCTTACTCTCGTTATCGTGGGCCTGTTATTGTTGATATTGGCCGTTGTGCACGTCATCAAAGCCTTCAGGGCGATAAACGACCCAAATGGAATCCCGGGGCCGACACAGATACCCTACTTGGGGCGCATCCATGATCTTCCCATTCAGTTCATGTGGGTCAAGTTCAAGGAGTGGGCGGACAAGTATGGGCAAGGTGGATTTTACCGGACCATCATGCTTGGTGCCGAGTACATCGTCGTGACCGACGAAAAGGTGGCGGAAGACTTGCTAGTCAAGCGCGCCAAGTACAACTCGGACCGGCCGGTAATTCGATCCTTGTTTGACTCGAAGAGCACGGATGGCTCAATGGAGTACCTTCCCCTGATGGGCCACAATCGTAAGTAAACAAGCCCCTGAGAATGATGGAAAGAGCTGACAAAGAACAAAACAACAGAATACTGGGCGCGGCAACGAAAACTCAGCCATTCCTACCTGACCGAGGCCACAAAAGCTCACTACTACGGTGTAATGTACTTTGAGGTCCAGCGATGGATGGCACGACTGATCGAAAACCCCGACGACTTCCAATACTCTCTCGAAGACATGTCATCCAAGATCATGTGCCAGCTGACATGGGATGATCCGAGCCTCAGCGAGTACTGTACCAAGAGCGCGTGGGGTCTCTTGAGGCAAATGTCACCGGCTGGACCCATCACCAACGTCTTGACACCGCTCTGGCACTTGCCAATGTTCGTCAATCCCTGGAAGAGAGCAGAGCGCAAACGCCACGATGAACAGCAAGAATGGTGGATGGAGCGTCTCTTGACATGCAGGGAGAAGTTGTCTCATGGGGAACTGCGCCCATGCTGGACTCGCCAGTTTCTCGAGAAGACCTCCCTCAAGACCAACATTTCTGGTGACTACGAGGCATCCTCGGTCATTGGCATGCTGGCCCTGGTGGGAATCTTCACCGTCGTGGGCCCCATGTCCTACTGGCTAGTGTCGATGGTCCACAACCCCAAATGGCAAGCAGCTGTTCAAAGGGAAGTCGACCAGGTTTGCGGTGGTCATATGCCAAGGTTGGAAGATGCTCCCCGGCTGCCGATTCTCCGTGCGTGTATCAAGGAAACAATGCGGTGGAAACCGAACGTGCCCACTGGTGTGGCCCACGAGACGGAGGCGGATGATCACTACCGGGGATATTTCATCCCCAAGGGAACCCGTATCCTGCCGCTTGACTGGTTTGTCGTTCTTGCTCAGTTGTGGTTGTTGCACGATGAGATTCTAATAAAAACAGGTGCTTCCTCCGTAACCCCGTCAAGTACCCTGACCCGGATAACTTCCGTCCTGAGCGCTGGCTCGAACCGGGCTGGCCCACGTACCAGGAACCGCTGACGCAGTATCCGACGATCAAGGGCTTTACCTCCTTTGGCTGGGGCCAACGCCAGTGTCTCGGAATGTCACTCACCCAAGATGAGCTCATTGTCGGATGCGGTGCCTTGGCCTGGTTGTTCAACCTCAGGCACAAGCGTGATCCCGTAACAGGCCGGGAACTACCCGTTCCGCTCGACAAGAGCAACTCTCTGCTGATCATCAAACCTGATCCGTTCCGTATGGCATTCGAGCCGCGTTCGGAAAAAAGGAAGATGGAAGCGTTGAGGATCTGGGAGGAGTCCGAGGCAAAGGATTTCGCCAAGAGGGAACAGTGGCTAAGGAACCTTCGCGAAGGAAAGCCGAATGTGATCAAGGAGCCCAAAGTACCGCAACCGATAGTGAAGGTCTCATCTCCCACGCCCGCAGCAGCGGTCCCAGCTAGGCTTGTGAAGGGAACTGAGGAAACGAACGGGTTGTCGGAGAAGGTTGTTGAAGAAAAGGGTGCTAGTGTGAATGGTCATGGTGGTGGATTGGCCGCGTGTGGGTCGGCTGGGAAGGCGATGGGTGATTTGAGAAAGGAGGCGGACATTCGGATCAAGATTGCGAGACTGGATTCTCCTTTGAGTTTGTAGGACTGAGGCCTGAAGTGCCTTCTGGGACTGGAATAAAGCAATACGGTAAAGGAGGAGATGAAGGTGGTTTCGCATTATCAGGTAGTTTGGAGTTTGGGATTTAGGACATGTAACATTCTGAGAATACATTGTAATAGTCTGAATTGTCATGGGGAGGGATGGGAAAATCGGGGCTATCGATCGATACTTAGAAGTCGGGCTTGGTCGTCTGGAGGGCGAAACGAAGATTGTTGTTCGGGGAAGACGATGAGAGGTGGCTATAACTTTCCTGGACGAATGGAATGGAGTGTGTCCTGATGTAAGGAGGTATTTTTTTGTTTTATGTTGTGTGTAATGTCGACCACAACGTGCCTTCCGTCCCGCGGACATGAGGTGTAAGGAGGAACGATTGAGCCCACCACTCGATATGGCCCAATCGGGTAATGGGACGCGGATCAGGCAAGTTCGATGTTCTGCGCTCGTATCCTCTCAGCGACACGGCCAAAGAAGCAGGAAGGCACGATCAGCCGTGATGTGGCCAACGGCAAGTGGAAATGCTACCAAGTTCATGGATCCCGTCAGTAAGCGATCAAGTGGTGGTGATATGGAGTTGAGGAAGACGGAGAGGACCTTACCCGTGGGTGTTGCGGTGGAAGGTCAGATCACCACCACAACACCCACTGTGCTCTTTGCGTATATGTAGCCAGCTCAGATCACCGATATCGAATTGTCACAATGTCTTGTCAAAAATCGTTTGTCATTGAACTCATAACTAACACTGAACTGTTCATTTCAGTCACATCAATTTTTCTAGTCAGACATACATACCCGTTGCCACCGGATAGCCAGTCCGAAATGGTCTTGCCCGCAAAAGCGACGGGAGATGGGAGGATTATATACTGCCAACTGCTCTGCTGGATTCCCCAAGGTTGGCATTTTTGCTGCAATCTGCACGGCACAGGATCATGACACGGACTGCGTGAGTGCGTGATCAATGCTACCGCTTGGAAGCAGACCATGTATGACTGCTTGGTTTTTTTTTTTTTTTTTGAATTCCTCGTTTTGGACATGGTCCGTTGCACGTCAGCTTCGGCCTTCCCCCTTCCAGTGTCCGCCTTGGTGGAGAACTGCTCGCAGCTCGTCAACCTGTTGGACGATTACCAATCCCTTGCTCAATGCACACTGACCAAGTAACTGTAACCAAAGCTGCACCTTCCATGTTGTGAATCAGGCATAAAATCTCTCTCTGCAGCTTCGTCTTGGCAAAATGCAGCTTACACAAAAGGGAGTTGCCGGCTGGCGAAGGGCGGTGGTTCCACGGCAGGAGGGGCTCATCTCTCCCTCCATTCCATGCTCATCCCTCCAACTTATCAAGACACAAGTCCTCCAAGCGGCTGACTTTTCTTCAACTCTGACAACACCAGACATTGTACACATCGTCAAGTTCCATTTACCCATACAGCACTGTCCATAGCAGCCATGTCGTCTTCTTCCGGCTTTATCCCCACCGAGGCCGTCGTCGGCACCACCGTCGCCATGTCGTTCATCCTTCTCGGTATGTACCATGACCATTCGTATCACAAACGACGTCAACCACATCAACCCATCCCTCCTCATCTCTTCTTCTCAAAATCCCCAAACCAACCCCTCTTCTCTTCCAACACACACCCACTAACCCCTCTCAACACATATTGTAGGCAACGCAATAACCCAATCCTTCATGGGCGTCCCCGCCCTCCTCGTCTCCTTCCCGCACCCCTCCTCCCCCACCCACGCCGACCGCGCCCGTCTTCTGGGTTCTCAATGGCCCGTCTTCTGGCGCGTCGGCAACGTCTTCTTCCGCCCCATTTCCACCTTTGGCATCCTAGGCTACGGCTACGCAGCCTGGGCCTGCTCTCGCTCTTCTTCCTCCACCCAGGGCCTCTCTTCCACTACTAGCGGGAACGCCTGGAAGTTGTACGCCATCAGTGCTTTGTGCCACTTGATTACCGTGGTGCACAGCGCTGTGAACATGCAGCCTATCAATGCCAAGATTGAGGGATTGAGAAGAAGGGAGGCAGGACATGGACATGGAGGAGGGACGGATCTGGCGCTTGCCGAGTACTATGCTAGGAAGTGGGCGAGGTTGAATCTGGTTAGGTTGGTGATGCCGGCTGTTGCGGGGAGTGTGGCGTTGTGGACTACCTTGAAGGCGGGGAGGGTTGGGGGTGTTAGTTTCCTTTAGGCCTTTAGGCCAAAGGACTGGACTCAAGGGAGATAGGTGGCTGGACTTTGGCTATGTACTGCTTGAAGGAGGGAGGGATATAAACTGCCAAGGCAGACTGAGGATGAAGATGAAGAGAGAGCACTTTAGTGATAATGGAATTGATGGAGATGGCAAGACGAGAAGGAAAGTAGCAGTGGTATGTTATACTGGGGGTACATAGGTAAGTAGGCAATGAACAATTAGGAATATACCGATATTAGTTGCGCCTTTATCATTTGAATCAGAAACACATTTTGGCGGAGAGAGAGTTGCAGACACTTGACTCGTGGAAATGCATGTTTCCAGTGAGTGAGTCAGTTGATGAAGCCTCTCACGTCGAGGAGGAATTTGTAGAGATTGCTTCCATCCTTCTTGTCAACATAGGCAAGACTTCCAAGTCACCTTGAGGAGAAGGTCTTACTCGTCCATCCTTCACACGTTGCAATGGCGAGTACAAAAACATGGGAAATTTGCCCTAAATGGATGAATTCATTCGTGCCATGTACTGTTATGGATCATCATGTCCTCCAAGGCTGCTTCTGCTTTTCCCGCCTCAACACTCTCTGCTGTGAGAAAAGGATAATTATAAACGCTGTGTAAAGCTGAACAGACAGGCATGAGACCCCCCAGCTCCTTCTGTCTGCCAGGGTATCTCCGCTAAGGTAGGTAGGTAACAACATGAGGCCGCTTCTTCTCCCCTTATCCCCCGCTTTCCTCCTTCCTTTTTCCTTTCTCCATCCCCTTCCCCACCATTTGCCACCATTTCCTTCTTCGGTCTTCTACTCCAACGCCTTTATGTTCTTCATTGGATGGTCTACTACACCGTGTTTTTAACGAACCTCATGCTCCCTCCCCTCACACCACTACCACGTGCACCACCAAGGCCAAGGCCACCAAACACCAGTTTGCCCAACGCAAACCCAGCAACAAACGTAGCTCCAGAGACCCATTCCTTCTTGACAGCCACCTCCCTAGTATTCTGGTCTACATCCACAGGAATCAATGGTGAGGGGAGGAACTGATTGATCAGTTCAATGGTATCGGCAATGGTGCTACTCCAGTCTTTCTCTTTCCGTTCGTTAAGCTTGTCGTTGACGGCGTCCAAGAAATTCCCGCCATCGGACTCGGAGCCAGCGACTGACTCTGATGTGGAAGAATTGCAAGAGCCACCAGACGAAAAACCAATGTCTTCCACTTGGCTAGCAAACCGGAGTTTCTTGAATCTCTTGTCAGTCCTGGATAGGCGGGAAGGATGCATGTGAGCTGAGGGGTTTTGGCCTACGCCTTGGAATTCTTCGCGTTCACCATGGGCTTCGGTTACAGATGGAGGAGCGTAATCTGTACCTCCAGCTGAATCAAGATGCCATCCCACACGATCGAGAATCAACGAGTCTCGATGAGGAGAAGAAGGATACTCAGTCGTTGTACTGTACGCGTCTCCTAAAATATCCAGGCCGTCGTCCATTCCTGACAAGGCACACGATTGAACGCCACTGTCTAGTCTGTGCAGATCATCGCGGTGAAGCTCAGCATGCTGTGGGGATGGTGAAGTCCTCAGACTCGACGACATTGAAGATGCCAAACTCGGTACACTACTACTGGGCAACGGCGAGGGCGGAACTTCTGTGACGGTGACTGAAGTGTAAACATCTTTGAGTTTGAGCGTGTCCAAGTCGATATATGTTACCGGCTTGTAAGTCGGCGGTGGAGGCGCTGAGGCTTGGTCAAAGCCCTTGGGAGCATGCTTCTTCTTCATCTCGACTGCTTTGGCCGAGTCGACGAATTCTTGGATTTTGAGGACTTGGGAGCCACAGGGGGTGAAGGAGACGATGAGGAGGCATTCGTTTGTCCAGTGGAGTTCGGTGGTCTTTGAGGGTGTGGTTGCTTCCGAGTTTCCTTCTTGGGGCTCTTCTTGGGCAGCAGCAGGTGGAGGAGATGGGTGGCGTGAATGTTCAGCAGATGTTAGGGGTGATGATGATTTTTGTTCCTTTTGAGAGGAGGCCTGGGAGGGATTGAAGGCTGAAGAAGGCGTGGAATGTTCCGAGGGTGGCTCGGTGACTTCCGTGATGGGACTCAGAACCGTGCCAGGCATTGGTTGTGAGCCTGGTAGGGCTAGGTTTCCTAGCGTGTCACTTGGATCCACCGACTCAAGATCTGGGTCTTCATCAGAGCTGTACTCTGACTCATCAGAACTGTCCTCATCTTCCACTTCGACATGAGGAATAACCTCTTTCTCGGTCTCCTTATCATCATCTCCTTTCCCGTTCCCGCCCTCCTTCGCTTGCCCAGTCTCCTCCTCCTTCTTCCCACCATCTGTCTTTGTCTTCTCCTGCACGTGGGGCTTTAAGACACCCTCCATCTCACACCGCAAAATCACTTGGCCCTTTTCCGGATCGTCCCACAGCTCCACCGGTTTCATCTCAAAGCTTTTGAAGGCTGAGAAAACCAAGGAAGCATGGTGAGCAAAGTCCGCTTTGCCCCTCACCGGCATTCCCAGGGATTGAGGGAGAACCTCGTGCGTAAAGTGGGGACTGAGGGGCTCGGTGATGGTAGTAACATCGAGTGAGCCGTAGCCATGGAGGAGGCGCCGAAGGGTTTGGGAGCGTTTATCGGCGAGGGACTGCGACTGGGGAGGAGGTCGGCCGCCGGAAGGGACAAGACGTTGCATGGCATTGTTCATAGGGAGGGTGGTCGGTGGGGGAGGCGTTGGACCGGCGGGGATGAAAGTCTGGACGACGTTGTCCAGAGGGAGATTTTGTGATGGAGGGGTAGATGGCGTTGCCATGTTGGTGATTGTTGATAATGGATGAGGTTGAGTCCAGCGAGAGGTGTTTGCTAAGGTCTGTGAGACGTGAGTTATGTGATTGGGAACGAATAACGGTGGAAATCAAGGCTTGACAACGATGTGATAATTTAGGTCGCTAAGAGGAATGTTGATCTTTGCTACCCAGCTGGTGATGTTGAGGGTTCGCCGTTTATGTTGGCGAGAACGATATAGTTACTAAGCGGTGACAATGTGGCTCAGTTCAAACGAAAGATTGAATGATGCTCAGATGAACCTGTGAAAGGCTGTGAAGTGGCTGTCAAGAAGGTGAGTGCGAGACAGGCTCAGCGAATATTTACTAGGGCGCAACATAAAGGATGGGCGGTGATGGACAGGTCCCCGAAGTGCTGATGATGGATGCAGGCAAGAACCACCTGACCGGTGAAGATTCCTAAAACTTGGACTTACCTGCGGTCGTGCATCGCCATAGCCCTGGGCTCGTGCAGTCTAAGAACTCGTACATGACCCTGCCAACAGGTTGGTGCATGGCCTGCGCCCATTCTCCTGCCAAGGACGTGCCATATCTTCCCAGGAAACACCACATTGAGCATGGACCTCATGTGTTGCCGACATGTTGGAAGCCTGGAAGCTCGATGAATGCCGCTAGGGAAGGCTTGGAGTGCCTATCACGCAACTGATGTCGTGTGCGAGGTCCCATAATGGTCCAACATGTTCTTCAACGTTCTCCTTTCACGCATGTCTGCAATGGAAGGTGCCGTTGATGGGCTGCGGCGGCCACTGCCACTTTGGTCAGCGTTCCTGTCTTGATGGTTGGTCATCGGAATCTCGTCCTCACGACTTTCCTGTGTCCCCCTTGAAGAAGCTCCGAATTGGGAAGTGTACCCGTGGTTTCAGAGTGATTGGGGGAAGGAGGCGCTTTTAGGACTGACGAGTAGCAGACATGGAGCCGACTTTTTGACCTCGCCACATGTTTAAGTCCTCTCCTCTCTCCATCTCTGACACTTGTCCTCCATCACTTGAAATACCTATGTCCTATGTCAAGCCACCACAGCCAGCAAACCAAAATCATCACACTTGACGCATCCTCCACAATGAACAAGAAAACCATCCTCGTCACCGGTGCAACCGGCCAACAAGGAGGCGCCGTCATTGACGCCCTCATGGACCTCGACAAGTCCGGTGAGAAGTTCTCCATCCTCGCCGTCACCCGCAAAGCCGACAGCCCTGCCGCTCTTGACCTCGTCAAGAAACACGCGCGCGTCAAGCTAGTCGAAGGCAACCTCGACAATGTGCCGGCGCTCTTCGAGTCTGCCAAGATCATCGCCGGCGAGCATCAACTCCCCATCTGGGGCGTCTTCTCGGTCCAAGTGTCCATGGGCCTCGGCGTGACGTTTGACAGCGAGGTCAAGCAAGGCAAAGCGCTCATCGACGGTGCCATTGCAAACGGTGTCCAGCACTTTGTGTACAGCTCTGTGGAGCGCGGCGGCGATGAAAGGAGCTGGGAAAACTCGACGCCCATCCCGCATTTCCAGACCAAGAAGCTGATCGAGGACTACCTGAATGCGACGTGCGGCAAGCAGCCTGGGTCCAGGATGGGCTGGACGATCCTCAGGCCCGTGGCGTTCATGGAAAACCTCAAGCCTGGCATGCCGACGAGCTTGTTCTTGACGGCGTTGAAGAACCACTTGGGAGAGGACAGGAAGTCGCTGCAGTGGATCTCTGTGCATGACATCGGTGTCTTTGCGGCCAAGGTGTTTGACGAGCCGGAGCGGTGGAATCACACGGCGGTCGGGCTGGCGGGGGATGAATTGACGATTGAGCAGCTCAGCAAGGCTTTCTCCAAGGCGACTGGGTATCCCATCCCGCTGACGTATTCTTTTGCTGGAAGTTTGTTGACGTGGCTTGTCAAGGAGGTCGGCTTGATGATCGGCTGGTTCGCGAGCGAGGGCTACAAGGCCGACGTGGAGGCGAGGAGGAAGGATCATCCGGGCATGTTGACCATGGAGCAGTGGTTGCTGACGAAGAGTCAGTTTAGCACGGGGGTCGACGGCGCGCAGATTGGAGCTTGAGCATGGTGGACGAACCTTTGATTCAAATGAAGCAGATGGAGATGGCGGGAGAAGCGACGAGTGGAAACAAAGGGAAGACTTCTCCCAGGGCCACGAAATTGTTAGCACTGTTGCCTACCTATCGATAGCACGTACCAATCGAGCACCATTTGATATCCTCGTCACCTCAATGTCACCGTCGTCCAATCTTTTCTATTTCTCCGTTACAGCCAATAAGACGAATTGTTAATGACCAATAGGGAAGGTGGGGCACGGGCCCTGATAGGCCTTTCTGCAACACAAGCGACGCCTAACAAAATCCTCTGAGCCCCCTGGGGCTACGCTTGTAGGGCTTCGAGACGCCCAGCCAAACCACCACAAGGGGGCTCGCGATCTGGCGATGCTGTCAGATTAGAGGGTAGATATCTGGGTTTCTGGCTATATTCAATCTGGGTTAGCCGCCCAGCCCCCTAGATTACTGGTTTCTAGGTCCCTCTAGGATACTCCAATACCCCCCAGACCTTCTAGGCCTTCTAGGCGAGTCAATTATATATACTCTTCAATCAATTAATTCTATATAGTTACATTTGACAATTAATAGTCTGATTTGCCTATTTACGATAGAAGCGCTATAATAATCGATAAAAGTAATATCCCTACGAAATTAATAACGTTAATTATATTTTTATTAAAAGAATTTACTAATAAAGCTATTACAGTTATCCTTAGGACTTAAAGCGATTAGCCTAATTAATATAAAACCCTTAAGCGATTAATTAAAGAGAATGTCTTTTCGCACCGTAATGAATGTCTTTCTGCACCGTAGCCCCACCCTTCCCGCGCGCCAAGGCACACTAATGCACTCCAAAATTTTT